>APFE030611981.1:193756-224962 GCA_000404065.3 Pinus taeda | reverse complement strand
AAAAATCAAGATGGTAGTCCCGGTTTTGGGATCCAGGGGAAAATCTCTGTGCATATGTGTTTTATGTGTTATGCTCTCGCATTGTTTATTTTTCTATGATTTAGAATTTGTATGCAGGTAATTTCTGTATGGGGTTAAAACCTACATTGTGTAGAGGCATATGGATTCACAACTCATGAGACTTGTTTCCATGTATTCTATATTCTACCTTTGATGAGCTAATTCCACTGGGTGGTAATTCCTGATACACCATGAGATCATGGGTGATACCAAGTTGAAACAACATCTAGATGTGGATTTTCTATCCATAGCACTCCCAACCTAATCAAAATTCATGTACCCATGTAACTTTATTCCAACTCAAACATATCTCAATCCAAAATCTATTGTATCTCACGGGAATTTCAAAACATGCATCACTATCACCTAATGAAGCTTTCTTAGGTCCATAATGAACTAGCTGGGTGTGTTCATTGTAAAACAAAAACCTAGACTAGTATTGACCAGATACATCAAGGACCCAATTAGTTACATATATAATGTGGGATCCACCAACTCACTCTCACAATCACATAACTTCTTCAAGTTGGTGATCATAGGTGTAGACATACACCTTTAATCATCCATTTGAAATCTCTTCAAGATCTCAACTGCATAGTTTCCATGCCCTAGGAAAATCTCTCATGGTCATTGCCACACCTCAAATGCCAAAAAATAATGGATCGAGTTAATGTCCTTCATTTCAAACTCTAAAGAAAATTTTTCCTTTCACATCCGTATGAGCTTCTATGATCCTACCAAGAATAGATCATCCACATAGAGGACCAAGATAAGTGGTTCACCCTCAAAAATTACATATTACAAGGTGGATTTTGCTTCACTCTTGGTGAAGTCCAAACCAAGAAGATATCCATCAATACTAGCATACCATGCACGAGGAACCGAATTTAGCACATAAAGGGCTTTCTTCAACCTACACACATGAGACACTTTCCCATGAAACTGAAAGCCTTAATGTTACTCAATATACACTTCTTCGTCAATCACTCCATTGGGAAAGCGGTCTTCACATCCATATGATGTATAGGCTCCACTCCATATCTGAAGCATTAGATATGGCTATTATAATAGATGCATATCTAGAGAAAGGAGAAAATGTCTCCTTATAGTCCATTCCCTCCTTCTAAGAGAACCCTCTCACCACGAACCTCACTTTGTACTTCTTGACACTACCATCAGTTACATGCTTGATCTTGAAGATTTATCGAGAAGTGAACATAGAATTTATCTCCATCCTAGGCACCATGTCCCGCACATAATTCCTCATGATGGAATTATACTCCTCCACCATGGAATCCCTCCAGGCCTACTTATATGTAGCCTCCTCAAAAGTGGAAGGTACTGACTCACTAATGTTGTTCGACCATTGTTTGACAAGGCCAAGTAACTAGACTTTCCTACTTTACCTCAAAGTAAAAATAGGTTCCTCCACATGCTCCCATCATCTCTCAAGATCTATTCAGACCATACTAGCCTCCCCTTAGTAGAGCTTGAAGGAACATATTTCTCCTCCATATTTATAAGTTGTGTCATTTTTGTTGATGTTTGTTGGTCCCTACTCAAACTTAGGAGCCTCTTGCTCCTAATCCTCTATCCCTATTGACTTTGTACAATAAGACCTCCTAAAGGTCCTACCCTCCTCAAACTTGGCATCCCAACTAATGATAACTCTCCTTTATCTTAGAATGTAGACATTGTAGGCCTATGCATGTCAAAGGAAGAAATGGAGGCATTGATTGATATAGCGGATTGGTATGCCTCACCGTCTGGCACCTTCATACAGATGTACAACATAGAGAAGCCTCTACATGTTTTGATGAAGTTTACCATGGATAAGCTCATCATGCAAGAAGTATCATACCACATCTTGGAAGGACTGTCAGCTAGGCTGCACCGAAAGAAGAAGGCACCTTGGCCCACTCTTCCGTTGCATATCGGGTTGTACGAGATACAAAACCTCAAGCATGAGAATGTTGAAACAAAAGAGATCAAGAAATATCCTTTCGACATCTGAAGCTTTAATCTGAATGACCTGCATTGTTTGGTGAAGTATCACTGCGTAAGAGTACAGTTTCTGTGGATCCACGAGGTGTATCATTGGGCGAAGGAATACACATGGAGATATTTTCATAGCTTCTCTAGGCCCAATGAACTGGTCAAAATCTCTTTGGAATGGTTAACAAAGGAGCATGAAGCAGCATCCAAGAGAGCACCAACAACAGCAGCAGAGGTAAATAGATTGACGCCCGACAAAGGCAAGAGGAAGATTTTCGACAGTGCGAAGGCAAAACAAAGTTGCAAGTTTAGAGCAGACCCACTTGTGCAGAAAGAAGCTTTGGCAATAGAGGTGAAGAGGCAACAATGCAACAAGAGGAACGCACAAAGGCAGAGAGAGAAACGAAGGATGGAGAAAACAGTGAAGGAGTTGCATGAGTTGAAGGAGCAACTCCAAAAGGAACAAGAGTTGTGCCAACAACAGAAGGAAGCACAACAAGAATAGGTACAACAGGGGGAGCAACATGTACAGGCAGATGAAACTACACCCGTACATGTAGTAGACTCATCAACTGGCACCAAGCAAATAGGGTGAGCAGTTGGAGGAGCAGGACTTCGCTCAAGAGATTGAACAAGCACTTGAGCATATGGATACGGATATGGAGAAGCAAGAGTTAGAGCAAGACATCGACCTCATCCCTTACCATTAAGAGGTCAACCCACCAGCTTCACCTAATCTGGAAGTGGAACAAGTCCTAAGCGACCAAGGAGACACTGAGATCCTTGGAGACAATCCGAAAGGAGAGATGCACAATATATCATCTGAAAAGTCGCAGCATAAAGTTGTGCAATCTCGCAAAGTGTCTACCCCAGATCACAACACATCTCCTACACAGTTTGAGGAACGAGTGATCGTCTGACGTGTGCAAGCATCTATCAGCATTGGACGATGCTAGCAGAGCATATGCTAAAGCCACTAGCTCGAGTGTTCAATTCTTGATAGTCGAGAATGAGAGAATGGCTAAGGAGTTACAAACGACCAAGCAAGGACGACAACTCATTGCAGCATCCGCCCAAGCAAAGTTGAAGAAGGAAATATTGGATGAAGTATTGTCCCTTGAGATAGTTATGCAAGCACTGCATTCCAAGTTTGGCACCGTGCATAAGGCAATTGTCCATCTCAACGGTTAGCAACAACGATGTGCTAGGAGAGCATGTATCTTGTCAAACATGCATATTGTTGTTTACTACATGCAAACATGGATAATGAGACACAAGAGAGCCTGTTACACTTGCCCAAGATGATGAAGTCCAGAACGGTCGAGTTGAAGGCATGCATTCGGAGTCAAATATGGAACTATGAGGATCTCCCGCAGCTCAGCAGTAGTTTGCAAGCTTCCCATGCATGGGTATTCAGGAGTATGGACGTTTTTTTGTGCACACATGCGATCCCATCTATTGGGACACTCACCGAGGCAAAGACAAAGGCTCAAGTCCAACTGGAGCTTGACTCATACTGTGGCGAGTTAATGTGCATA
Source organism: Pinus taeda (assembly GCA_000404065.3). Taxonomy (NCBI): domain Eukaryota; kingdom Viridiplantae; phylum Streptophyta; class Pinopsida; order Pinales; family Pinaceae; genus Pinus; species Pinus taeda. The sequence continues at coordinate 221,369 of APFE030611981.1, read as the reverse complement.
GTCACCAGCTCAGACTTGGTGATCAATGTAGACACCATGCATCAGTGTGTTGCTGGTTCAGCCGCACTCAAGGCAATGATGCGCATGTTATCAAACGAGTTGGACAGAGGAGCTCTAGCAGTGTACCCAAATGCTACAGAGGAAAGAGTTCATTTCCAAAAAGATGTCACCATAGAGTACATGGACACCATCGCGGACTATCGAGCTTGGAATCAATTCGCTACTATCGATCACCATGAGGATGTCGAAGAGTTGGTCTTCCCACAGTTGTCTAATTCATAGTGATGTCTTGCATGGCTTGTTAAAACCTATTTTGTATCACATGGGTACATGTGTAGATTGTATCTAACATCTTGTCAAGTTGAATTTCAAGTGTCGATAGTTAGATGTAACAGTCATAAAGTAGATGAAGAGTCATGAGGGTAAATGAATAGTCACAAAGGGGAACGTCAAGGGCCACCCTACCCTTTGCTATATATAGTCCCTCATAACTCGTTGTAAAGGCTTTTGGTCAGTCAAGCTTCCGATAGGAGTATCTTAGAGAAAGCTTGGAGAGTATTGTAATGAGATTTGGCTTCTCCACTGTGCAGAGCTAGTATATCTCTTTGGAGGAGGAGGTGGCAGTGACTGTAACATTCCGCTGTCGTAACTAGTGGTTGGTCATGGTTGTATTGTATGATTGGAACTCTCACTTCTTAATATAACAGTGCTAACACATGTCATGCATATTTCGTATTGTATTTTAGCTATCTTGTTTACTCTAAATGATATATGTATTTGTTTGCTTACGCATGCACGTATGGATTTCCTATATATGTATGTATGAATCTTACTGAAATGTGATGTTGGTTTAACCATCACTTTGGATTGCTAGCTCACTTGCCTTCCAGTTTGTGATGCATCTTTGCTCATGTGTTCCCTTCTTAACTTCGTGCTTTCACAGGTTTCCAAAAGGCGCACTCGCCTCACCCTCCGTGTGTTAGAACCACTCATGCACCTTCCTTGACTTGTTGCATAAGTCACACACTTGCTACCAATAGGGACATCTTACTTGTCTCTACGTGCAACCATGGTCAAGGAAATACCATATGACCCACTGTTGGGACTCCTACAACAAACGGTCTAAGGTCTAGTTGGGACTTCTTACCAAGGAGATCCCTTAACATGTTGGCGGGTCCAACACCATCAATATAACCTCATAATCTCATAATCATAGTCATTGACCAAGTTTATAGATCACAACTCATAATCTCATGTCACAATTCTAATTTGTAATCTATCCTTGTAGTTTCCATGTCTTTAATAACATTTTTATGTGTATTAATGTTGATAATTTACTATTTTATCAAATATTTCATTTTAAATTTAACATATATATATAAATAATTCAATAGTAAATCTCATAAAAAAATTTCAAAAAAATTGAACTTAACAAAACCTAATCATTATTAAACCCAAACTCAAACCAAAACCATGTAACTTAGCTTCCACAAATAAAAGATATTTTAAAATAAAAAGCGAATACTAATCTGTAATGTCAAAGATTTATAAATGAGACTAACAATTTAGTAACAAAACCCTGAATGATTTGAGACTTGAATTTTCTCATAAAATGTTGAGAGAATAGGAGGTAATTGATTGTAACTTGAAAACATTGTTATTATGATATATAGTTATTATATTTTTTTGGCACAATGATAATTAACTTCCACTGAAATAAATAAATAGAATAGTAATATAAATATGCTTTAGTAACTATAAGAAGGTAACAGATTAAGTACCGAATCCAACGGACCATTAAATCAACTTCATGCGTACTTCTTCTATTTAAAATCAATATTCTTTTTGCAATATTTTATTTATTAATTCTGGTTGATTATGAAGCTATTTACAAAAAAGAAAATATGGAAAATCAAATCGGAATGTACATTGAAATAGCAATCAAGTTAAGAATTTATTGTAATTGAAATTATTTACTATTATAAATTTATTTTAAGTATATATTTAACAAGACCTGAGGGATTAAATGTTTTGGGTATAAAATTTAAAAAATTATTTTGAAGGTTTTGATTTAAAATATTTTACAAAGTTTTATATAAATATATGTAATTTTTTCAAAGAAGTATAAAAATCTTATATAACATGGTATATTGAAATATTTTAGCAATGCACATTAAAAAGTTTTTTTTGATTATTAATATTTTTAAAGTATATTTTTAATATTAACTAATATTAAATGATTTTATTTATAATTTTTATATGGATATTTTATTACCTATAACATTAAAATATTTTTTTGACTTTTTTATACTATAAGAAAAAATAACAACCTAAAACTTAAAAATCTCCAACTTCATATATATCTATATCGGAAAAAATATTATAAAATAATTATTTTATTTTCCATATAATAAATATTTATACTAAGTTATGAATAAAATATTTTGATATGAATTAATATTGATATATATTTAAAATATATTAATAACCAAAAATTCATTTTAATAACCTTCTTCTTACTTGGAACATATTTTACTTTTATTTTAAAAAAATATGTATTAACTCTAAATTTAACAAAGCTATATTTACACAAAACCTTCACACTCTCTCAATAAACAAAAAAAAACATTATCTTTCATTTTAAATTTTACATAAATTATATAGAGTCATTTTCTGATTTTTACATAAATCATTATATAATCTGTCATTACGATATTATCCATGTTTCACGTGGTTATCATTTACTATAATTTCGACTCTGTATATCTCAAGTTTTTATATTTTTTCAAGATTTAATTCAAGTAAATTGTCTTAAAATATATTAAAATTCTAGACATAAATGTTTGGAATTATTTGGTAAGAATATTTTTGAATTAAATATGAAAAGTATATATATATAAAATATATATATATATATTATATATATTAAAATTTTTAATAAAATTTAAAATTTTTTTATTTTTTTATTTTAATTTTTTTTATTTAAAAAAATAAAATTACAATGTTGTCTTTTAGTATTATTCTCTTTAGTAGATAAAAAAATGACATCACAATCAACGTGAAGTCAACATAGATTACAAACAAGAACTAGTAGGGTCCTAGGCTAGAAGAGAGTGTGTGAGAGCAAAGTGGAAATTATAGTACATTTGTTGTAGGTTGTATCTCTTCATTCTGTAGGATAATATAAAGGAAACAATGGTTGTTTCTCTATGGACATAGCCCAAACATGAAGTCAACATAATATAGCATAGATTTCAAACAAGAACTAGTAAGGTCGTAGGCTAGAGGAGATGAAGTCAACATAATATAGCATAGATTGCAAACAAGAACTAGTAAGGTCGTAGGCTAGAGGAGAGTGTGTGAGAGCAAAGTGGAAATTATAGTAGATTTGTTGTAGGTTGTATCTCTTCATTTTGCTGGATAATATAAAGGAAGCAATGGTTGTTTCTCTTGGACATAGCCCAAATTGGGTGAACCACGTATATCTATGTCTCTCTTGTTTTATGTGTTTGTGTTTTGCAATGTTATGTGTTTGTGTTATGTTATATATGTTTGTGTTTCTACAATATTTTATGTGTTTCATTTCTCTTTTATTAATTTCTAACATCAACATGGCTAAAAAGAACACACTATATGTGTTTGCGTTTCTGCCATATTTTATGTGTTTCATTTCTCTTTTATTAATTTGTAACATCAACATGGCTAAAAGAACACACTATGTTAAATTAACTGTCATTATTGTTATATAATAATTATTGTTATATTTATTATAGTCATTATTGTTATATTTATTATAGTAATACATTAAACAGTGCAATATTTTGTGTGTTTCATTTCTCTTTTATTAATTTCTAACATCAACATGGCCAAAGAGAACACACTATATGTGTTTATGTTTATGCAATATTTTATGTGTTTCATTTCTCTTTTATTAATTTTTAACATCAACATGGCTAAAAAGAACACACTATGTTAAATTAACCATCATTATTGTTATATTTATTATAGTAATACATTAAACAGAGCCTGTGGCTGTGTGCTATATTTATTGTAGTAATACATTAAACATAGTCAACAAGCTACAGGAGTGTGATATTTAGCTAACTCCATTGAGTTATTTTTTATTAAGTTAAAAATAAATGCATGACTATAGATTTTAAAAAGATTATCACATTATGTGTCGAGTACTTTTTTTTAAATCAATGTCTATATATGCAATGTTATGGACTGCCATAATTCATATAATTCTTTAAAATGTGATAACTCAATGGAAGAACACCAATCTTATAAGCCAAAGGTTGGTGAAATCAATCATATTGTAATTTTTTTTAATTAAATATTTTTTATATTGATTTATTTCAGTAATGTAGATGCATGATTTTCTATTGTCTCTAAAGAAACAAAAGTGATATTGTATTGTATTTAAATATATTTTTTATTGTCTCTAAAAAGACAATAACTCAATAACTATAATTAATTACATATTATCTCAAAAATAATATATTTTTAATCTCAACCATTACTTTGGAGATGTAAGAATAAAAAATACATCCAACTCTTTGTTTTTAAGCAGAAACCTACTCCCTGAATTTGGTGATATTCCTACTTCAAGTATTTTTCCTACTCTATTTCTTAGCAACAAACTTGTCTAATAAACTAGGATAGCTTCCGCTACAAATACAGAAACGGAAAGGTATTCCCAATCTATCCCTAAAATATTAAGCTCTATGAAAAACACAGGCTCACGGTAAATGCGCTGCATTAAAGGATCATTGTCAGTGATGAGCCTGCGTGCAGGGTCCAAATATGCAACCCTTATATGAACCTGCCTGCAGTGTCCAAATTTGTTGGAGATGGAGATGGAGATAAGGTGAGAACACTATACACTTATTTTATTAAACATGTATTGATTTTAATGTTGTTTATTATAGCGACCTGCTATGCAGCAAAGCAGCTTCACAGTCTGTAATGCAACATAGATTGCAAAAAATTGGTATTTTGCAAACCAAATTGATAGGTTGCAGGTCAAGAATGATACTATGGAGCTTCGTTTAGCCAAATTGGAGTCGGCAATCAGGTGTTGCGCAGATAAAAAAGGACTAGACGGGAAAAGGTGAGTGGAGTCATCAGCTTCTCAGGAAATGGTTGATGAGCTACGTCAGTAGAAGGATGAGGTGCTAGAGGAAGTTCAAGCACTTGTCTAGCCAAGGCAGAAGGAAGAGGAATTTGTAGAACCCAACCCAAAATTTGGATTTGGCTATGAAGGATGGTTTAAATTTTGTGTGAACTTATGCATTACAAATGTATAAAAATATTAGGAGTATTTTGGTGGACATATAGGAATTGTCAGCTCAGTAGTTTAAAATGTTATCAGTGTAAGAAGCAAATATTGGTTTGTACGGTCTTGGACACAATAGTTGATGGTCGTGTGGAAAATGTTAAAGATTCTAGCCAATAGACCTTTCTAGATAATTACATTCGCTCACGTACAATTATTTCGTTATAGTATTGCACAACACTAAACAAACTTTAACCATTAAACTATTTACAAAAGTATGTTAACATTGATCTCAAACTCTGTAAGCCCTACATACGACTTGGATCTTTATTCCCTTCGTAAGAAAGCAATTGGCATTATCAATGTGCAAGCAATTAACATTGTCCCCTAGATAGAAAATTATTATTCTTCAGTCACCACTCTTTAGGAGTACACTGCAATGTTACAATTGGAAATATCAGTCATCGTTGCAGATTACCCTTATTCTCGCTCAAGAAAAATAAACAAACGTATACATATACATATATATGAAAGACTAAGTTACTAACCAGTCATAACTGGGTGGGCTTCTGGGTTCTTCTGCGGATTTCTAAGATCTCTTCTTCACCGTACCATGAACGATTGTTGTACTTGGATTTTCTTGTTATCATGTTGTGGGTGTTTCACAATATTCCGAATCCAACAAACATACATGTTTGCTACATTACTAATTAAATTCAATATTTATATTTCAGTCCAGGCCTCTGCTTTTACAAGATTATGAATAAATATGTATTCTCACAGCAGTAAGCAAGATGTATCTGATACAAAAACGATCAAACGGATCAATCATTAGCCTTTCCGCTACCTTGGTTTAAGTGATAATTAAAACAAATGAATCACAAACCTTTAATATAACACCTGTCTCCCATATTTGAGGCAAATTGACTTCGGCATTTCTGCAAAGTGATTCAATATAACACCTGTCTCCCATATTTGAGGCAAATTGACTTCGGCATTTCTGCAAAGTGATTCAACTGAAAAGAAAAACAAAATGAAATTATGTCCATCCGTCCCAACTTCAGCCCTGCGGTTGCCTCTCGTTTCGATCAACATCATTGGTTGATCAAGGTGGGATGAGGAGTTAAATCGAAACAACTGAAGAGAGCAGAAGCAATGACTTAACAAGTGGCAAAAAATAATAATTTAATTTAATTTGTTATTCTTTCCTTTGAAACCGAAAACTGAGACTTTTTCTTTCTCAAATCCTTAATTTAATTCATTGGATTGTGACTTAGAATATTCCAGGTTGATCAAATCATGATCCGAACATTTTTTATTTATAAAAAAAGGGAAATTCATGAACCCCAATTCCAATGTGATCACGCCTATTCACATAAATATTAAAAAGGAAATGTCTGAACTATATTCCTTTATATTTGATGAATAAAGCTGCATCTCGAGAAAATGGACACAATGGACACATTGTTGGATGAAAAAATAGACATTATTAACTTAAACTAGTTCTTCGGATGCAATGGAATAGTTTTCCCCAGCCATAATGTACATAAATAATGTATCTTTAAAATGTGGCAACAAGGGCTCAAGATATCTATCAACAACAATAACAACTCTTCAAGCAGGTATTCATACCATATTTGTAAAAACAAGGTTTTGGCTACAAGATGAATAGCTTCTATAAATACACATGACGAGATTAAATATTGCAACACTAGTATTTTTACATGATTAAAACTTTCTAAAAGGGAAATTGTCCATGGTCGGAGTCACCATAACCACTTAGAGGCAATTTTGTTAATGCAAGAGATAAAATTTAGGTAAAATATTTTTTCGGACTGTGAATCATCAACTATGAAACTCAATGCTCTTTGGATAAAGATCATGGACCAATTAAGTATCAAGCAACAGATCAATAACTATTATTATGGAAGAGAATATGAACCATTGGAATATTTTATCTCTAAAACATATGCAGCTAAAGTATATCAAAAAAATACACTAAAATGCAAAAAGAGTAAGAACCCTAAAAAAACTTTCACTCTGCGTGTAGTCATTAGATTGTAATATCCCCAGGATTTTGTAAATATTTATTTACCATAGTTAAAAGGGAAAGAAACAAACTGATAAATGATGATACTGCACGCTGTATAAATTAATATTTTTGTTACTAGTAAAAAAAATATAAGTGAGTTCCTGGTCACGGGAATATGGTGTATATTTTTGTTACTAGTAAAAAAAATATAAGTGAGTTCCTGGTCACGGGAATATGGTGTAACTTCTGACGAGGGGAGTTATGTTTCTTTTTTTTTCTTTTTTTTAGACAAAAAAAAGAAACGGTTGACAACCCTAACCGCCTCCCTCTCCACCGTGGGTGACTTCCGAGGAAAGGAAGGAAAGGGGGATACTGTGCGGTAGAGGACCGACAGAAGGCAGAAGAAAGGGAGCTTGCCAAGTTTGGTGAGGACCAGATGGTAAGGGCGCAGAGTGCAACCAATTGTCAAGGATTGTTTGTCCTTGAGTGAACCAGGGGGGAGATTGGTCTCGGAGGACAGTCTCATGGACGGGAGATTGACTAATTGCAAAAAGCAGAGGTGAATATTTCCTGGAATTATTGTTGGACGGAGAACTCAGGTACGTAGTGTTAACCTGAAATTTCATTGACAGAATTTCTTTCTGTGGTTCAGTCTTAACAGGGAACTGTAGGTAATAAATGTATTAAACTGAAAGTTAACCTCTGTGGGTTAGTTTCTTCAAAGTCATTCGGTAGAGTTATATGACCTTGGGGGGGTTTACACATTGGGGGTTGTGAGCAGGGTTTACCCTGTATAGAATCATATTAACATTTCAACATCTTATCAAATTAAAAATGGTTACAAATTTAGCAATAGCCAGTGCAGGGTTCCATAAGAGTAAATACGAACAAGAGAACTTTGTAATAACAAATGTACATTGACATATAAACATTGAAACTGCGCCATGCAATGGAAACCAAACAGACAAGAGAAGGCCCGCATTAAGATCTATGTTAACAATGTAGCGAAAAGAACTATGCAAGACATAGAAAGACCAGGAGGGTAGTAATTAATTCATTCTTGAGACTGTTTCATTGTAACTTTGAACGATAGTTGACAATCTCAGAACTGAAGATATTTTCTATGAACAATATAAACAGGGACCACCACAAAATAGAGCCATGGTGCGCTGTAGCCAAGGTTGAGCTACAACGCTGTGGGGCCACCATTCAAGAATAACACCTAAGCCTGAATAGGCCCGGCAACAACCCTTAGGCAGCCAGGACTTATACCTGGGTAACACAAACCTTCAAGTAAGACATTTTTAAGCAGCAAACCCTAAGGAACCCGAATTAAGAAACTAGCAGAGTGTTATTATGCTTGCAGCAGTAAGCGGGTCGAGACCGAAACCCAATATATAATACATTCACAAAACTGTGCAAATACATATAGATAATAAATCATGGTTAAAGTCCACAGATGGTCGAATCCGACCTTCAAGGAGGAACACTTCTCTATTTATCTACCACAAAATATAGAATTCGAAGCATGCAGCATAGGAACAGTAAAAGAACCAAAACTGGAATATATGAACTTAATACCGAGTATTTAGTTACATTGCAATTATAAGAGAGAAGCATGCCATGCCATAATGTTAAAGGCCGGTCAAGAACTGAGCTATGGCTTAAGCCAAAATTTCTATAACAAAGGAGATAGAATTACACATGAAAATCGCCTGAGCATGGCCTTATGAACTTCCATATGTCTCGATAGAGCCACAACCAGAGAATACCCCTCGCTAACCCTCCATGTATGAACAAGCAAGACATCCCTTTCGAGGGCTCGGCCGAAGGAGATGCGCATACCTGGAACCCCGGGACCTTATGCAGGGGAGGTTATCCTTAGTTTGGAGTAGGCATCCAACCTGAAGCAGAACAACCCGAGCATGAAATAAAACAAGAAAATTGCATCAGTATAATAAAATAGGAAAACGGTGGCAAAGTAGAAAAGGAAACATCTGCAATGAGTCGAAGGTTTACCTGAGTAGGGTGGAACCATCGTATACCTAACTCGTCTCTCAGGGTTGCAACAAATTGTCACCCACGAGACCTGTGCACTGCAAACAACGAAGAGGCGAGGTCACAGTTGTTGTAGAACCAAGGCATTGCTAACCTGGAAAGAAATCTTACAGAACATTTTAACCGCAACGTAGTTTACCTTAAGGGGGGCAATAAACCTGGATTCGCCAGCGGTGATCCAGAACCAAGAGGTCGATACTCCAGGCGACATGGACAGAGCTGACTAGAGCTGGCCCCGCGAGGAGCAACCTCTCCAAATGAGCTTCTCCGCCCTAGACCGAGGCATAGGATGGAAACCGGAAGTTTGTGATGGCCGTTGGATAGCAGGAAGAGACCCCCACTGTCGATGATGGCGGGACTACCCACGGCGATGGGACTCAATCTGCCAGACTTGTATCGGATGGTCAGCAGATTAATGACACCCTCTCTCTACCATGTGAAGGCGGATGAGCTACCTGGCATTCTGCTGCCGCATGGACAACATCACATGTCACCCAAGAGGCAAGTAAATGAACCTCGAGACTTTTACGTTGGGACTTGGGAAATCAATCTAAGCCGTATATGTATATGTGCCATAATTAAACATTAGAATTTCCCGTGATGAATAAAACCATGTCAACGAGCCATGTGTCCTGGTGAGGGTAAATAATACCATTAAAAAAATAAAATTGTTTTACCCAAGTTGGAGACATTACAATTGGTATCAGAGCCAAGTTTCAAAAACTGTGGCCTTTGGGAATGTATCCTCATATTAAAATGCGCAAGGACAGATAAAAGTAACAGCGTTTTATTCCAGCTTAATTTTACGAGTTATGTTGATTTTCAAAAAAAAACAGTTAAAGCCTTAATCATCCTTCTGTGACTTTCCTTAGGATTGGAACAGGGAAACAGCAGACTACCAAGATGAGAAGAGCAGATAATGTCTCACACAGGTTTCCGGCGGGTCAAGGGCTTGTAACAGGTCCTGAAAATAACCCAGAATTATGGGTGCAGCTCGAAGAAGAGGCTCGCAGTATGAATCGCGCAATACTTGAGACCGTACAAGAGTTGAAGAATGAAATGGCCCGTCTACGTGAAGATAATGCAAGATTAACTTTAGAGCAGGAAAGGATTATCAAAAGCCTATCCGATAAGCAAAACCAGCAACCATTGAACCCAAGTGCAGGACAGAAAAGGGAATTTGAGGTGCAGGGTCACCATACAGGACCCGAAGGGACAGAAGGAAGGGAGGAAGAACAAGAGGAGCGGTCTGATAATGTTTCCGAGTAGCACACCTCTAAAAGGCAACGGATAGAGCTGCAAGGGGAATTCCACAAGATTAAACCGCCGCATTTTGATAGAGAATTGGAGGAAGTTGTTGAAGCATGGTTGATTAATATGAATAAATATTTCTAGCTATACGAGTACGACCACAACCTCAAAGCACGGCTGGCCATTTTCCAACTACAGGGAAAAGCCACCCTGTGGTGGGAAGAAGTTAAAATTGTAAAAGGCGTAAGTGAGCAGCATATTACTTGGGAGAAATTTCAGAGGTACTTTAAAGAAAGATACTTGACTGAGCGTCTCAATGACGAAAAGGCTAGGGAATTCCATGACTTGCGATTGGGACAGCAAACTATGGATGAATTTATTACCCGCTTTACTTCCTTACTACGTTATGTGCCTTATATTCGAGAGGAAAAGTCAAAAGTACAGAGGTTTGTCAATAGTTTACCCCTGAGCATGAGGGAAAGAATCGAGTTTGACAATCCGAAGACCATGGATGAAGTAGTATGCAAAGCCAGAATCTGTTACCAGCAAAGTAAAAAAAAAGGAGAAATTTCGGGTAAGAAATGAAGTGATAAGAGAAGCAGCAAAATGACTATAAACAGTAAAGGGAATCATGGTAGCAGTAATAAGAGTCTCGCCAAAGGACAGAACAACAGAAATTTACAGAAGAATTCGCTAAGATCAAAGCCTGCTAATGAATCCAGAATCAGCGAACAGCCGGGAAAGATGGATAGTGATGGGACAACTAGACCCCCAGTGCAGTGTTGGGGTTGTGGTAGGCCCCACTACGTTAAAAACTGCCCACAGCGAAAGGGGACCAAACAGGTTTCCCAGATCCACGAAGCATCTATAGTTGGTGACGAAGGACGCAGCCTACCAAGAATTAATACAGCCCTGGAAGATCATCAGGCGGAGTACCAGCCGACCATGGTGGAATTCGAAAGTAAAATCTCAGACCTGATTGTAACTATTTTAATTGACCCCGGAGCCACATTAAGTTACATTAGTCCTAAGATTGTGGAACAATGTAAATTGCAAACTATTAAATTTAGGAACCCATGGTTAGTACAACTGCCTACAGGGGCCAAGCGAAGCGTACTTGCTAAGGTCGATAATTGTCCCTTAAAGATAGCAGGACAGTCAATAAAGGCAGATTTGAATGTACTTCCCCTTGGTTCTTATGATGTCCTTATTGGTATGGATTGGCTAGAAAAACACTGGTCCCTAGTCAACTGCAAAACAAAGACTATCTATTACAGAGATGAATTTGGTGTGAGGCAGGAGCTGCAGGGAATTAAGTGGTCAGTGCAAATTCAGCCAATAACTGCCTCTCAATTAGCAAAATGCATTAGAAAGGGGTGTTAGATGTATGCCATCCAAGTGGGCTATGCTAACTCGAGAGATAAAACAGCCGCATTGGACAACATCCCTATAATGCAGGAATTTACTAATGTGTTTCCAGAGGAAATTCCTAGACTGCCACCTAAGAGGGATATAGACTTTACTATCGAGTTGATACCAGGGGCAGCACCAGTATCCCGAGCACCTTACAGAATGAGTACACCTGAGTTGACAGAGTTAAAAATGCAGTTACAAGAACTGCTAGACAAAAATTACATTCGCCCAAGTGTGTCTCCTTGGGGGGCTCTAGTGTTGTTTGTTAAGAAAAAGGATGGGACCCTTCGCATGTGCATAGATTATCGTCAGTTGAATAAACTGACCATCAAAAACAAGAATCCTTTGCCCCAGATCAATGAACTCTTTGATCAATTGAAAAGGCACAACAATATTCTCCAAGATCGATTTGCAATCAGGTTACCACCAAATCCGGATTAAGGAAGAAGACATAGCCAAGACTGCCTTTAGAACAAGGTATGGACATTACGAGTTTGTGGTGCTACCCTTTGGGCTAACTAATGCCCCAGCAACTTTCATGTGTTTAATGAACAACATATTTCATCAATATTTAGACAGATTTGTGCTGATCTTTATTGACGATATACTGATATATTCTCGCACCATGGAAGAGCATAAGGAGCACCTCAGATTAGTGTTGCAAACCCTCCAGGAACACCAATTATATTCCAAGTTCAGCAAGTGTGACTTCTTCAAAGAAGAAATCTAGTACTTGGGCCATATGATCACGAAGAAAGGGATCGCAGTAGATCCCGAAAAGATACGGACTATAATGGAATGACCGGTACCAAAGGACGTGGTAGACATCAGATCTTTCATGGGATTAGCCAGTTATTATAGGCAATTTGTGGAGGGATTCTCAAGGGTAGTGTATCCTATCACTTCCTTACAGAAAAAAGGGAGAGCCTTCAGATGGACCCCGGAATGTCAAAGAAGTTTTGAGCAACCGAAACACCTGCTCACCACTACCCCCATTTTAAGAATAGCTGATCCTAACAAAGAGTATGTGGTGTGCACTGACGCAAGCAAAGAAGGGGTAGGAGGTGTGTTGATGCAGGAAGGGAATGTAATTGCCTATGAATCCAGGAAGCTGAAGGAACATGAGCAAAAATATTTTGCCTACGATTTAGAGTTGGCAGCCGTTATTCACGCCTTGAAGATGTGGCGGCATTACCTTATAGGATTAAAATTCCTATTATTAACAGACCACCATAGCCTAACCAATTATTTCAGTCAACACACGCTAAATGCTAGGCAAGCACGATGGGTGGATTTCCTAGGTGGTTTTGATTTTGAGATCAAACATTTGAAAGGAAAAGAGAACCGGGTGGCAGACGCTCTGAGTCGAAAATTACAAAGTTTATATGAAATTTCATCCAGTGAGTGGAGAAGCCCCTTTGCTGAGATGATTCAAAGGGCAGCGGAGCAGGATATGATTTATCAGCAAATAAAATAGCAAGTATAGCACTCTACCAGCGGAGGAAAATAGCAGGATTACACTGCGGATATAGCTGGAATGTTGTACTACAAAGGAAGATTGTATGTGCCTAATCAAAACAGCATTCAGAATTTAATTTTGGATGAATTCCATAGAAGTCATTATGCTGGGCACCTGGGATATCAAAAAATGGTCACAGCACTTCGAAAAGAATACTATTGGTCGGGTATGAAGAAGAATGTGGCTGAGTATTTGGCACAGTGTTTGGAGTGCCAGCAGATTAAGGTAGAACATCAACACACGGCGGGGTTGTTGCAGCCATTACCCATTCCATAATGGAAGTGGGAAACCATTTCTATGGACTTTATAACAGGGCTGCCTAAGACAAAGAAGAATAACGATTCTATCATGGTGATAGTAGAAAAATTGAGTAAAGGAGCGCATTTTATACCTGTGCAGTCTACCTACAAGGTGGTACAGATTGCCCATATTTTTATGCAAAACATATTTAGATTGCATGGGCTACCAAGGACAATAATTTCGGACCGTGATGTGAAATTCACGCCAGTTATCTGGAAAACATTATTCACGAAATTAGGGACGCAGCTGAATTTCAGTACAACATATCACCCCCAAACCAATGGACAAACGGAGTGGGTAAACCAGGTGGTGGAAAACATGTTAAGGGCATATGTGATGTAGCAACCCACTAAATGGGAGGAGTATCTGCACTTGGTTGAATTTGCATACAACAACGGTTATCATAACTCCTTGCAAATGAGCCCTTTCGAGGTTTTGTACGGGCGGACGTGTCGCACCCCCTCAAGCTGGGGTGGACCAGAAGACAAATTAATGTTAGGGCAGGAAATGCTCAAAGAAATGGAGGATATGGTCAAAAAGGTATGGTCTAACTTAAAAGCTACCCAAGACAAGCAGAAGAACTTTGCTGACCGGAAGAGGAGGTTTAAAGAATACCAAGTTGGTGATCATGTGTTTGTGCGGATTCAGGCAAAAAAGAGTACATTGCAATGGAGCAGGAGTGCCAAGTTGGCACCCCGATATTGTGGGCCATTCTAGATTTTAGCAAGAATCGGGTCGGTGGCTTACCAGCTCGCCTTTCCGAGTCACATACGAGTCCACAATGTCTTTCATGTCTCTATGTTAAAAAAATACGTGTATGATCCTAAACATGTGATCAAATGGCAGGATGTACAGGTGAGAATTATTTTCGGTAGACCAGCCTAAAGATTTTCTTTTAAAAGAAACTAACTTAAGATATTGCATATTGCAGGTCGAATCGAAAGGAGAAGTCTTGGTCGAGCTGGTGAACATTCTCGACCGGAGAGAAGTGTTGCTGCAGAAGCGAGCTATTACCCAAATTAAAGTGCAGTGGCAGCACTTTGGGCCTGATGAGGCCACTTGGGAGGATGAAGAATTCATGAAACAGGCTTACCCGAAGCTGTTTATAACTGAAGGACATCGGGACGATGTCCAACTTCAGGGGGGAGATGTAATATCCCCAGGATTTTGTAAATATTTATTTACCATAGTTAAAAGGGAAAGAAACAAACTGATGAATGATGATACTGCATGTTGTATAAATTAATATTTTTGTTATGAGCAAAATATATATATATATAAATGAGTTCCTGGTCACGGGAATATGGTGTAACTTCTAAGGAGGGAAGTTATGTTCTTTTCTTTTAGACAAATAAAAAGAAATAGTTGACAACCCTAACTGCCTCCCTCTCCATTGTGGGTGACTTCCGAGGAAAGGAAAGAAAGGGGGATACTGTGCGGTAGAGGACTGACAGAAGGCAGAAGAAAGGGAGCTTGCCAAGTCTAGGGAGGATTGGATGGTAAGGGCGCAGAGCGCAACTAATGTCAAGGATTGTTTGTCCTTGAGTGAGCCAGGGGGGAGATTGGTCTCAAAGGACAGTCTCATGGACGAGAGGTTGGCTAATTGCAAAAAGCAGAGGTGAATATTTCCTGGAATTATTGTTGGACGAAGAACTCAGGTACGTAGTGTTAACCTGAAATTTCATTGACAAAATTTCTTTCTGTAGTTCAGTATTAACATGGAACTGTAGGTAATAAATGTATTAAACTGAAAGTTAACCTCTGTGGGTTAGTTTCTTCAAAGTCATTTGGTAGAGTTATATGACCCGAGGGGGGGGGGTTTACACATTGGGGATCGTGAGCAGGGTTTACCTTGTATAGAATCATATTAACATTTCAACGTCTTATCAAATTAAAAATAGTTACGAATTTAGTAGTAGCCAGTGTAGGGTTCCACAAGAGTAAATATGGATAAGAGAACTTTGTAATAATGAATGTACATTGACATATAAACATTGAAACTGCGCCATGCAATGGAAACCAAACAGACAAGAGAAGGCCCGCATTAATATCTACGTTAACAATGTAGCGAAAAGAACTATGCAAGACATAGAAAGACCAGGAGGGTAGTAATTAATTCATTCTTGAGACTGTTTCACTGTAACTTTGAACGATAGTTGACAATCTCAGAACCGAAGATATTTTCTATGAACAATATAAATAGGGACCACCGCAAAATAGAGCCACGGTGCGTTGTAGCCAATGTTGAGCTACAGCGCTGTGGGGCCACCATTCAAGAATAGCACCTGAGCTTGAATAGGCCCAGAAACAACCCTTAGGCGGCGAGGACTTATACCTGGGTAACACAAACCTTTAAGTAAGACATTTTTAAGCAGCAAACCCTAAGGAACCCGAATTAAGAAACTAGCAGAGTGTTATTACGCTTGCAGCAGTAAGCAGGTCGACACCGAAACCCAATATATAATACATTCACAGAACTGTGCAAATACAGATAGATAATAAATCATGGTTAAAGTCCACAGATGGTCAAATCCAACCTTCAAGGATGAACACTTCTCTATTCATCTACCACGAAATATAGAATTCAAAGCATGCAGCATAGGAACAGTAAAAGAACCAAAACTGGAATATCTGAACTTAATACCAAGTATTTAGTTACATTGCAGTTATAAGGGAGAAGCATGTCGTGCCATAATGTTAAAGGCCGATCAAGAACTGAGTTATGGCTTAATCCAAAATTTCTATAACAAAGGAGATAGAATTACACATGAAAATCGCTTGAGCACGGCCTTATGAACTTCCATATGTCTCGATAGAGCCACAACCAGAGAATACCCCTTGCTAACCCTCCATGTATGAACAAGCAAGACATTCCTTTCGAGGGCTCGGCCGAAGGAGATGCACATACCTGGAACCCCGGGACCTTATGCAGGGGAGGTTATCCTTAGTTTGGAGTAGGCATCCAACCTGAAGCCAAACAACCCGAGCATGAAATAAAACAAGAAAATTGTGTCAGTATGATAAAATAGGAAAACGGTGGCAAAGTAGAAAAGGAAACATCTGCAATGAGTCGAAGGTTCAACTGAGTAGGGTGGAACCATCGTATACCTGACTCATCTCTCAGGGTTGCAACAGATTGTCACCCACGAGACCTGTGCACTGCAAACAACGAAGAGACGAGGTCACAGTTGTTGCAGAACCAAGGCATTACTAACCTGGAAAGAAATCTTACAGAACATTTTAACCGCAACGTAGTTTACCTTAAGGGGGGCAGTAGACCCGGATTTGCCAGTGATGATCCAGAACCAAGAGGTCGATACTCCGGGCGGCATGGACTGAGCTGACCAGAGCTGGCCCCACGAGGAGCAACCTCTCCAAATGAGCTTCTCCGTCCTAGACCGAGGCATAGGATGGAAACCGGAAGTTTGTGATGGCCGTTGGATAGCAAGAAGAGACCCACACCGTCGATGATGGCGGGACTTCCCACGGCGATGGGACTCAATCTGCCAGACTTGTACCGGACGTCAATAGATTAATGGCACCCTCTCTCTGCGATGTGAAGGCAGATGAGCTACCTGGCATTCTGCGCTTGCGTGGATAGCATTCACATTTCACCCAAGAGGCAAGTAAATGAGCCTCGAGACTTTTATGTTGGGACTGGGGAAATCAATCTAAACCGTATATGTATATGTGCCATAATTAAATACTAGAATTTCCTGTGATGAATAAAACCATGTCAACAAGCCATGTGTCCTCGTGAGGGAAAATAATACCATATAAAAAAAAATAAAAAATAAAATAAAATTGTTTTACCCGAGTTAGAGAGATTACAAGATCATTATTATTAAAAAAACACTAAAAATAAACATTTTAAAAAATTAATACTAACTAAATCCTCTGCCAATTTATCTACAACCTCTCTTTGAAATTCTTGAATACAATTGGCTAACATTCATATCTCTTCACATTTCTCGATATTATTCTAGAAAATTACACACATAATGCTCTAATCCTCCATCTATTTTGCTAAAACTCTAAACCCAATAATCAATAACTACGCACAATCCTCTAAAGAGAAATGGAGAAAAACGGGGCTCCATGCACTAAAATACTTATGGTAGATGGAGGGTAGTAAAGGCTTTCAATGTTGGATAGTAGCCATTATAGTATGCCATGGATGGCCATCGTCAAGGGCCATGGCGTATGCAATGGAACAATCGGAGAGGTTGACCACTAAGATACTCATTTTAAAGAAAGACGTAATTATGTTTGGTGTATAAATTTGCATTTATAAATGGGCAAGGCAATAGCAATAAAGTAAAAGTAAGAAGAAAAAATCAAATATTTTAATAAAATAAAATTTTCTTATTAAATGAAAATTTTATTTTTATTTTATTTTATTTTATAATTTATTTTTTAATAAATTAATATTCAAACATAAATTTTTGTAATTAATTTTTTTATTTATTTTTTTATAAATTTAGCGAGTCTATATTTTTATCATCATATTTAATCATGATGATGGTGATGATGGTTACCATTCACTGAGACCAAATTGGTCTATTAGACCCATAATTTTCTTTCTTAGTTTCTAATTGTCTGGCTCCTCGTCTTTCTTTGCAAGATTAGTGCTGTAGCTTTTTTTTTTCTCTACGGTCTTTTAACTTTCTTTAGCTTGCATCTCTTTCATCTCTTCTGATTCTTGGGACATTGGTGTCTTAGCTTTGCCATCTATTGTGTTCGTCCTTTTGAAGATAGTCAGAGAAGAAGGTTGGTCTAGGAGATCTGCTTTGCTGTTAAATGGATTGTGCGGTATTCGAATCCTCATAACTTGAGGGGTTGTCGAGTTCACTCTTTTGTTGTTGGGCGGGGCTTTCCCCCTACTTGTCTTGAGAGTTGTTTCTTTCTTGCCTGATTTCTTGTGACTCAGAGTTTTCTCGAAAGTATTCTTCTTTGATGATAGTGTAGTGTTCCTTTTGTGCTCCTTCCCACCATGTAGATCTATGGTGATTTTTTCTAACACCAATTTTCTGGTAGGCTTTTGGGCAATTTTTGGCTAGGTGACCTATCTCAAAGCAGGATCAACATCTAAAGATGACACTTTCATAATCGAGTTTCTGATTTCACACATAATCTTTACTGATTTCACTAATTTTCATTCAACAATTTAATTTAAAATATCTTTAAGATGAGTATCAATTATGGTGAATATCCTTCACAATCTACATGTTTATTTGTGATCACTAATGCCAAAGTCAAACAAAACTACAAGTCAATGTTTTGATCAATCAAATGATTCTTTACTTTCCCAAGATTGTGGGTGGGTCAATTTAACCACCGCGAAAACCCTGAGGAACATAATTCGACGGTGAATAGAACTCGATTCTGAAACTCTGACAATGATCAAAACTACCACCAAATTCATGTGGTAAGAACGTAAGCGTTTTAAATGCCCCATATCTCACGGCATAGCTTGCGGCCCCGCTTGTGAGCGTGAGTGAAGGAGATGGCTAATATTTAAACAAAATCCGTTTAAAGCAAAGAGTGTACCAACACTATTCCCAGAAAGTCCCACTTTGACCACTAACGCTTCCTCACATATGGTCGCATATTTTATAATTTGAATTATTGGCCACATATATATATTAGTGCAAGTTTCCAGATTCCTCTCGCATATCACCGAGACCAAACGCTTCTTTGACGAGCGGAAAAAGGTTGCGCTCCATTAGGGAGACGACCCTGACCATACCTTTCAACGGTTCCTGCGGCTCTTTCGCTTGCCGGCCAACTTGAAAAGTTCAGCGAGTCGTTTTCAGGTTAGAATCCAACTATAAGTAGAGTTCAGTACCAGATATGTAGTATTTTAAGTAATATATTTTTTGATAATATTTTTAGATTAATTATATTTTAGGTTGCTTATCAATTTTTTGAATTAACTAGTATGGTTCATTTAAGACAAGGTGAAAAATTCAGTCTATCAACTAGTTTTGAGGATAAAAAATGAAAAAATATTCTATAAACTCATTTAAATAACATAGATGCATCTCATTCTAGAAATAGTCCTTAAGAGAATAAAATATTTAATTGTATACGAAGTTTCATAAGAAATCACACATTGAAACTTTGTTAAAAAGTGCTTTTGGCGTAAATCACATAAGAAAGATCTTTGTCGACGCGTTTCGAACCAACTAGTGTGGTTCATCGTCAGGACAAGTTGAAGACACATATCAGGCTTAGCATGTTAAATAGACTGAGCAGAGACTGCAACGGTTATAAAATAGCTAATTAACGGCTATTTTGGACCCTAGGGTCCAGGTCCAATATATATATATATATATATATATATTAATAAATTATAAATAAAATAAATAGTATAAATACTTATTAAAATATAAAATAGATTAATTATAAAAAAGAATAAGAGATTACTCGTAAAGAAAGAAAAAATTAAAAAAGGAATGAGAATTATGGGAATAAACTTAACAAGAATAATAATTTAATCTAATCCTTTTATTTAAATATCCAATTTTTTTATTTGAAATGTACAAATGAATTTTATAATAAAAATTTAAGAAATCAAAAATTTAATATTTATATGATAATGAATAAAAAAATAAATAAATAGATAAAATAACTTATAAAATAAAATATAAAAAATAAATTTTAATTAATAAAAAGACAATAAGAGATTACTTGGGTAAAGAAAAGAAAAAATAAGAGGAATGAGGAAATTAGGGGAATTTAAACTTAATATAAATTATTTTATTATAAATAAGAGTCCAAGATACATATTTTATTAGTATAAATAAAAAATTAGTTAAAATTTAAAAATAAAAATAAAATTAAATTAGTGAAAATAAAATAAATTAAAAACATTTATATATATTAATTAATTAAATATAAAATACCTAAATGCGGGTGAATTAAATGTTCATTAATAGAGTTATTCAATGGCGTCGGCGTTTGGCCTTGCCCGTTGCTGGATAGCACAATTCTCAAAGTTTATTCACGACTCATGCTGGCTCACACAAGGAGACATCAAGTCTGCCTGCATTTCAACTTAATTGTTCACTTCGGTCAAGACAAGACTCCTGCGGTTTTATTCATGGCGCATTTGGTCCTCCTCTCCATTGTCTGCTGCTCGCCCTCTTGCCATTGCCCGCTTCATACAAAAAATTTCTGCAGCAGAACTGATACAACCATCAGCGTTTGGCTCCGGGTGGCTCTTGATGCTGGAATTAAGCTTTCCTTTTCTCAAGCTCAACTCTGCTTACTGAATTTTTCTCGGTATCCCTTCGAGCTGTCTCGTCTCCCTTCCTCAGTTACCTGCTCTGGTAAGTTCTCCCTCCGCAGCCTGACCATGTTCCGTCATCGCTTGCAAAGCTGGCATGGTGGGAGCCGTGGTGGTCGCGGGCGTTCTCAGACAGCTCATTCGGTTGATCAGCCTCTACCCCCAGCATCTTCACCTTCATCTCAAGCAAATTTGCCTTCGCCTAGCCCTTCCTACAGACCTTTCCCGCATAATGCTTTCCAGACCACTCATTTTAAGTTTCAAAGCAGCCTCAACAGGCCTATTATCACGGCCAACATTACCATCATTTTCTCTGAGGAAGAGGCTCAGCCTCATGTTACAGAGCACACCTCGGCGGAGCATTCTCAGGGCAGCCACAGAACTGCGGGCAGCCACGGCAGCGAGCAGAATATGGCAGATGAAGGTAATGTAAACGAGCGTGGTGAACTACATCTCGAGGGTGATTGTAACGACCTACGATTCCGCCAATGAACGACCACAACCAAACAAAGTGCGGCTGCGGTTGGGAGGTCGTTTGAACAGCATAAGTGCGAGCTCTAACTTGTGCGAAGACACTGTGGAGATATGTTATGCGCATGCAGGTGGGGCGAGCATGTTTATAAAGTGTGGGGAGCATGAGCGCTCAACCCACGGCCGACCTACAAACATGGGCAAGCCGACATACGTTTGGGATGAGTTTGCGATGGATTGTGGGCGTTGGGCAAGTCAGCTGGGCAGCCAGACTTCGCCCTAACCTTGGTATATATTGGAGATGCGTGGAGGCATTTCCACACTCATTCAACACTCACTCAAACATGTGAAGTGTGCAAAACTAGAAGGTGAAGGCATAGCAAAGGAGGAGGGCGCAGATTGGATGATGCGCCCATTCTTGGGCGAAGCCACACGAAGGTGAACGCACACTTCGGTTTTGGATGAAGGGCGCGGCCAGGGTCGCCCGCCGGTTGGAGAAAGGCATGCACGGTGTGTGTGGCGCCCAGGTTAAGCGACAGAGTGCCCGACGGTGAAACGTTGGAGGGCGCCCGGTTTGTGCGACGACTTGGCACGGGTTCTTGGGTGACTCGAGTGAGCGCTTGACCATCGTGCAAGTGTGCACGGTGACTTGGTGAAGTGTTGAGATTGTGAACGGAGGTGTGTCTCGGGCAAAGGCGCCCATGTGTGGCGGCTTGGAGGCGCGCCCGAGTTGAGCAAACAACATGATCATGTGACGAGGTGAACGAAGGGTTGGTGAGTCATGCGGCAACCGTGCGGAGGTGCCGACGAGCTGGGCAACCGAGTTTTCCGAAGTTGTGAAAATTGGCTAAGTGTAAATTTGGGGTTTCCCAAGATTTAACTTATACCTTGTAAAAGTGAAGATTGTATAATATATTGATTCGAGCAGACTCATATTGCAGGGAGTTGCCCCTCCCTTTATACTGTTGTGCATCTATCTTATATAATGTTGTTGATAATGAATGTGTATGGGTATTCATTGGTATAAAAGAACACATTAATAATACTTGGTTGTAAAACACAAACTAAGTAGGAAAAGTGGGATGTTAGGCGTAGTCTATGATCGTAAGTATTGGTGAAAATAAAACGATTAGTAGTGCCGCACCTCGCTATAAGCGATTGAAAGACTACCGCAGGTGTAGGGGTGTGACAGTTGGTATCAAAGCTCGGTTGGAGCTGGTTAGAGCAAGGTTGCTCGTGACGAAGTGACGGTGGAAGCAGGTACTTGTAGGTGAAGGAAGCTAGTTTCACATACAAGTGGAACAAGGGCTGGTTCATGGTTGCAGGGAACTTGGTGAAGCTGATGAAACAAGTTTAGCAGGGGTGAAGCTTAGCACTTGAGCCAAGCTAAACGACAAGACATGGCAGGGTTGGAAGAATGCGAAGGGAAGCTCTTGCTTACCTTATACAAGTTGAAGTGGATGAAAGAAGAGAATCCCTGGATTCGAAAGGAACTTGAAGTCTTGGAAAAGAATGTTGAGGACGAACTTCTTCAACTTGGATGGATAATGGAGCAAGATGAAGTTATAGATTGTGTTATCA
This sequence comes from Pinus taeda, assembly GCA_000404065.3. Taxonomy (NCBI): domain Eukaryota; kingdom Viridiplantae; phylum Streptophyta; class Pinopsida; order Pinales; family Pinaceae; genus Pinus; species Pinus taeda. Next base: position 198,175 of record APFE030611981.1, on the reverse strand, counting down.
AGGAAGAGGAAGCCGTGATAGTTGAAGATGTTGCAGACATGACCATGATGGAGGATGAACTTGAGATCGATCAAGTTCGACCAGGATTGTGCAGTTGGCAGACATGGATGGATGGGGATATTCATATGGAGGAGCCTCATGATGATGAAGTAAGTATTGATACATGTGTTTCACTTGAGCATTTGGTAGATGGACCGTATGCAGGGAAGGGCAAAATCAGTTTGCCGATGCAGGGGAGCATCTTACCATGGATGACTATGATGAGACCTTGTATGGAGAAGCAAGGATTGTTGATTGTTGCAAAGCTTGTTGGGGTTGTTTGTGACCTTATGGTAGAAGGTACAAAGGCTTGTGAAAAGCGAGGAACATGATGATCATTGTGGATGAATGGGTCATGCTTTAGTCACATTGGCTAAGTGCCCGGCATGACTCATGGACAAATTGAAGGGCACACACTTGGGTGGACTTTTCATGGTCAAGACTAAGAGCAAGTCTTGGTGGAACTCTCAGTGGGGGAGCTATGATGGGAGAGACTCATATGACGATGATATGGTTGGGTGACCGAGTTCACTAGACCGAAGATTGCAGACTTGGATGAGGATGACCGATTGTTGTGATGGGTCTACTTGGTTGGACTACATGGGTAGTTTAGTCATGGACATCAGGTTGGAGACATGGAGCATGACAGTCTTATGCAGGGACATTATGCAAGAGCATTTGTAAAGATGTCACTTATGGGCATCCAATGAGGAGTGCCAAGGTAGGGATGTTGTGCAGATGGAGTTGCTAATGTGAGATGGAGATGTTTTTTTTATGAACCGATGGAGAGGTTGTGCTCTTATGTACAACAAGGCCATGGACTTGGATGGAGTTGTGAGCAGACTATGGAGAACCCCTACTACATGGAGAGCTGAGGCATCTTGCAGAGACCTTTGGGCCGAGACTTGTATGCTTGTTGAGATGTTGGTTGGAGATGACTCATGGAGCTCATGATGACACGAGATTGTTGTAACTTTTGGGGACTTCATATATGGTGGACTTGGAGTATCTGATGCATTTAGGAGCTGACGTAAGAGACTTTGATGCAAGATGGGGTGCATACTTTCAAGTACATGTATGTGAATGGCTTGAAAGAGTGACTTGATGTGGAGGATCGGCATGAGACACTTTGGAGTGATGGAGTTACGATGATGATGATGCCTTGGTGGCAACTCTTGGGCATGGATTGAGTCGAGACTTAACTACTTTTGACACATGGGAGCTAATTGATCTATGATCATGGGCAGCACATGGATAGATGAGACAAGTGTATACTTTTTTCTTTGGCAGACTTGAGGGATAACACATTACAGATATGATGGAGGTTGGTTCATGGACCTAGATGTGGCACACCGAGAGTTGGATATTGATGAGATGGTCTCTTCATATTGAGGAGGCACACATATGGATGATGTTGGGATAGATGTGGTTGATTTCATGTAGCACATTGACACCAAACATCATGGACATCATGTTGCAGATGAGATGAAGGTTACTTCATGGACCTGGGCATGGCTTACACTTAGATGGATGGATTCTTGATCGAGTTGAGGATGTGACGGGATGTTCTGAGAAACGACTGATGGTGGCATGAGGATGTTCACTCTCATGGTTTGACCGTGACAGTTGGACTGGCCATCCGACTAGTTCAAACATGGGGACTAGTAGTGTACAGAGATGTGTTAGCATTTGTTGGAGTATCATGGTAGTAGTACACATGGGATGACACATGATGAGGTCGAGACGATCTTGCAGTGGGCATGTAGCTTGAGATGGAGGGGCCAGCCTTCCACGATGGGGAGTAGCATGTGGAGATTGTGATAGGGTGGTCGATGGTCATGGATTGAGATGATTTCCGATGTATGACATACCGATGAGTGTATACCTTGGTATGATGACCTTGGTGACAGATGGTTACTGAGGCGAGACATGATGGAGGTCGTGGTTCTACATTGGTTGCAAAGATGTTTGCAGTATGTGGAGGAGTTCACATCATGGATGATATAGTTGATCTTGGTGGATGACTACCAGGATGGTATGTTGTCGAGGAAAACAACAACTTCAGGTGGAGGAGGATGTAAGGACCTGCGGTTCTTACCACACGCTCTGGCATGAAGTGCGACCTGCGGTTTAGTCAAAGTGCGAGCTATTCTAAGTGTGTGATGACACTTATGCACATTTGTGAGGAGAGCACTTGTTTATATGGTGGGGAGGTGTATGGAGGCTGACTTCGTGAACTTAGGCGCTTTTGCGATGGAGCAAGGGCGTGGCTGAGGTCTGCTGGGCAGGCCATGACCTCCCCTCCAATGCATATATATTGGAGTGCGTTGGACTTCATTCTATCACACAATCGCTCATCGCTCAAGAAGAAGTGCACAAAACAGGTGAAGGATACGTAGCAAGGAAGGAGGGTGCAGATTGGAGATGTACCCATTCTTAGGCGAAGCCACACAGAGGAACGCACATCTTGGTCTTAGCTGGAGGCAATGGTAGGAGTGCCCGGTGGTTGGGTGAGGCGTCCACGGTGTATGTGTGGCGCCCGATTTGTGCAAAGGTGCACCCGACGGTGAAACGAAGGAGTGCCGGTTTGTGCAACAACTTGGTGCTGGTGCCTTGGCGACTCAAGTGAGCACCCGCCCGTCATTCAAGTGTGCACGGTGACTTGGTGAAGTGTTGAGATTTTGAACGGAGGTGTGTCTTGGGTAGAGGCACCTGTGTGTGGCAACTTGGAGGTGCGCCCGAGTTGGGCAAACAATACGATCCTGTGACGAGGTGAACGAAGGGCTAGTGAGTCATGCGGCGACCGTGTGGAGGTACCGACGAGCTGGGCAACCGAGATTACCGAAGTTGTGAAAAATTTGGTGTGTAAATTTGGGGTTTCCCAAGATTTAACTTGTGCATTGTAAAAGTGAAGATTATATAATATTATGATATCAGGCCGACTCATATTACAGAGAGTTGCCCCTCCCTTTATAATGTTGTGCATTTCTCTTGTATAATGTTGTTAATAATGAATGTGTATGGGTGTTCATTGGTATAAAGGCACATTAATAATACTTGGTAACGAAAATAAAACGTGTATGGGTGTTCATTGGTATAAAGGCACATTAATAATACTTGGTAACGAAAATAAAACTAAGTATGGAATGTTAAGGCGTAGTCTACAATCGTAAGTATTGGTGAAAAGAAAACGGTTTGTAGTGCCACACCTCGCCTAGCATGGTTGGAAGACTACCATAGGCTTGGGGGTGTGGCAGTTGGTATCAGAGCCCGTGAACAGGTTTAGCAGGGGTGAAGCTTAGCACTTGGGCCAAGCTGAACGACAAGGCATAGCAGGTTTGGAAGAATGCGAAAGGAAGCTCTTTCTTACCTTATACAGGTTGAAGCAGATGAAAAAGGAGAATCCCCAGATTCGAGAGAAGCTTGTAGTCTTGGAAAAGAATGTTGAAGAAGAGCTTCTTCAACTTGGATGGACAATGGAGCAAGATGAAGTTGCAGATTGTACTAACAACGAAGAGGAAGTCGTGATAGTTGAATATGTTGCAGACATGACCAGGATGGAGGATGAACTTGAGATCAATCAATTTTTACCAGGATCGTGTAGTTTACAAACATGGATGGATGACGATACTCCCATGGAGGAACCTCATGATGATGATGAAGTAAGTATTGATACTTGTGTTTCACTTGAGCATTTGGTAGATGGAATGTATGCAGGGAAGGGAAAAAGCAGTTTGCCGATGCTAGGGAGCATCTCACCATGGATGACTATGATGAGACTTTGTTTGGAGAAGCAACGATTTTTAATTGTTGCAGGACTTGTCGGGCTTGTTTTTGACCTTATGGTAGAAGGTACAAAGGCCCGTGACAAGGGAGGAACATGAGGATCATTGCGGATGAATGGGTCATGCTTTAGTCACATTGGCTAAGTTCCCGGCATGACTCATGGATAGATTGGAGGGCACACACTTGGGTGGACTTCTCATGGCCGAGACCAAGAGAAAGTCTTGGTGGAACCTTTAGTGGGGGATCTATGATGAAGAGACTCATATGATGATGATATGGTTGGGTGATTGAGTTCACTAGAGCAAAGCTTGCAAACTTGGATGGGGATGACCAATTGTTGTCATGGGTCTACTTGGTTGGACTACATGGCAACTTAGTCATGCAAATTAGGTTGGAAACATGGAGCATGGCAGTCTTATGCAGAGACATTATGCAGGAGCAATTGTAGAGATGTCACTTATGGGCATCCAATGAGGAGTGACAAGGGAGGGATGTTGTGCAGGTGGATTTGCTAGTGTGACATGGAGACTTATTACTTATGAGCTGATGGAGAGGTTGTGCACTCTTGTAGAACAAGGCCATGGACTTGGATGG
>APFE030611981.1:153108-183812 GCA_000404065.3 Pinus taeda | reverse complement strand
TATCATAAGGAGTGCCTTAACAATGCGCCCATTCACCATCAATCCAAAGCCCCATGGGCACGGAAACTAAAAAGGCTTTTTAGTATTAATATATTTTTAAGTATATGTAAATATTACTTCTTATTAAAAAAAAAAAATTAAGTTTGGCGTGACCTTCTTTTTCTATTTATAAAACACAAATTTACACCACATATGTGAGATAGGTGGCCTCAACTTGCCCAGTGGGAAACCAAGTCTATTGGCCACCTATCCTCGTTATAATTCATCCAAAATAATATAGTTTCAGTCGATCTAACCAAGCTATATACGTATCAGTATCATGATAAGAGTCTATGTGTCTATCTATCATAAGCATGCATCAGTAAAAGTAAATTTTATCTGCAAGAAACAAAAAAACATCCAGGAAACTGACTAATGATGTTGTTCTTCTGAGGCAGACTCCACCGGAGCCGGGTCTTTGGTTGAGTCTCTAGGTATGTCAACAATCTCAATAATGCAAGGAATGTTCCTTTGGATTTGATCTAAATGGATGTCCTGCTTACATAGCTAAAATTGAATTGTCTACAAGTCTTTTTTGTCATTGGGCATGTCCTGGAGGGTCATAGCCATCTCCACTGACATTTGCTACATTTCCTTCCCCATGAGGCTCTTCATGAGCCAATATATATATAACATTTGTTTAAATTGGGTGAGTCTACCTTAGTACTCCCAAGATCCAAGATTAAAACCCATCAATTCTCTATTTTCTCTCTGAACTCCTCCTCCTGTTTTATCTTCTCCTCCCATTCTTCCAAGATCTTACGGACGCCTGCATTTGTTCCTTCCTTGCAAGTTGTTGTCGCTTCACTAATGAGATGTTCTACAGGCTTCCTACCATGCCTAGGTTCCGAGGTCCTAAGGTTTGCTGCTCAAGTCAACTCCCTCTCCCTTTTGTCACATCCTCTTTCCAAGCCTATTCACACACAATATGCATTAGCTCTCGAGGCGTGGTCTCATGCCTCTTTGGATTGATGTAGGTTCCCCTCCCCTCATGATTCCCATCACAATTGCCTCTGCCTAGGTGCCTTTCTACCCCAAGATGCAGTGCCTCTCCTCTACCTGATGCATCTGCACCACTCTTTTGCCTCTCATTTTTCTTGCTCACTTGCCTTGTGATAGCCTCACCACCCCCTTGGTTATGTCAATTCTCTCGCCTGTTCACAGGGGTGAAGTCTCAGTGGTAGACCCAATTTATGCTTACGGCTCTCAACGCCAGCCCATCGAGCCAGGTTACGGTCACTCCCACTCACAATGCCTTCCATCACCCCTCTGCCCATTGTTGTTGCCTAACTTCTCTCTCAAGAAGAGCTGCCTCTCTTCTCTGCTCTTCCCACAGCCCTTGTGCATGCTTAGACGCAGTCTCCCCACCCTCCCTGGTATACCAGCTATCTCATTCATTCACAAGGGGTTTCTCAAAGTCCCATCCTCGGTTTTCTCTCCCGGCTCTAGCCTCTGGCTCACACCCGATCACCATCCCCCCCAGTTTACGCTGGCCTCCCCGACCTTCTCCCCAATTTCCCTCCCTGGTCTTCACCCGTACCCCCAGCAATGAATTAACATAGTAAACATAGTAATGGGCTTGTAAGGCCAAGAAACATACTCGGCAACGGTTCGTAGAGGACATTGCTGGTAGCTCCACTATCTTGTGCCCTCACTCCTCCTTCCTCCTGTAATCATGGCTATACCCCTCTCTCTGTCTTGACTTCCTTCATAATCCCATTCCACCTTGCTCTGTCCCATCACCCATCCTGCCTTAACCTCTTCACCTCTTTCTCCACCCTGGCCCTGACTGCCACTTCTCCCATGTCTTTTGTCAAGTAGCATGCAGGAGGCCACCGCACCCATCACCATGAGCGTATGGGGGGCGTTGGGTGGAATTCTTATTAAAATATTTTATTGATAACTCACATTGAATATTTTTTATATATCACATTAAATTATTTTATTTTAACAATTATAATATATATATAGATATATATGAGTTATATCAACAAAATTAGTTAATATAGATATTCAAATAGTTTATTTAAATCTTTGGTTGAAATATTTTTGAAAAATATAAGATTTAAATATCTTACTCACACATTTTTTTTACTTCTAATTACTTTACAACATATTCATTTTTTTTATTATTGCTAACATTATTTTCCTATTTAGAACATAATTTTTATTTTAAAGGGAGACAGACGAATGAACATACTTACAAATCCCCACATCCCCACTTGGGCTTAATATTCTTCACTTGGGTTCATAATTCCTTGGGGTTTTGGTATTGATACCCTAGTTTTTTTATTCCCTTCGGTTTAAGGTGCCAATCCCTTCAGTTTATTAATGTGAGGGTTAAACCATGGTTAAGCATGGGCATACATGGACAAGCATGTTTATTAGAAGTTCTATTATATTTATCTTGGGGTTTATATATGCTGGGTTTATATAATTAATTAGGTTTAATATTGTTCCCTTTGGTGAAATATTTCTTAGTTGGTTTAATAGTCGCTTGAGTTTTTAGTATTAATTTCTTGGGTTTATTATTTTATCGGGTTTATAATGGAAATCATTATTCACCATGGTCAATAATGGTCAACCAAGGTTGATGTTCAATCATGGTCAACCATGGTCTAATGACGCATTATAACAAAGATTGTCTCAATATGAAAATCAACCATGATCAACGATGGTTTATTTAAGGGTTTTTAATATTTATCTTAGGGTTTATATTGTTCCCTTGGGTCTAATATTATTCCCTTGGGTTTATAATAACAATCATCTTCAGCCATGATCAATCATGGTTAGCTATGGTCAAGCATAGAAAACCATGTTTAATAAAATCAATGGTCGTCGACCATGGTCATTCATGGTCAACCATGGTCCAACGTCACATTTTGACAAATATTGTCTCAATGTGAAAATGTCCTAAGGTCTCCCATGGTCGTACATTGCATGGTGAAAAATATTGTCACGATATGAAAACTAATCATGGTCAAGCATGGTAACTGATGTCCTACATTGCATTGTGACAAGGATTGTCTCAATGTGGAAATGAACCATGGCAAACCATGGGCAACCATCTTTATTTTAGGGTTTATAATATTTATCTTAAAATTTATATACATTAGGTTTATAATATTTATCCCTTGGGTTTACTACTATTCCCTTATGTTCATAATACTTTTTAGTTTTGATAGTATTCCCTTTGATTGTTGTTGGTTTATAGTCCTTGGTTTTTAGTATTGTTCCCTTGGGTTTATAATATCAATCATGGTGAGTCATGGCCAATGAAAGTCAACCATGGTGACCCATGTTGTATAAAATCAATCATGGTCAACCATTGTCAACCATGGCTCAACATTGCATTGTCACGGAGATTCTTTCAATATGACAATCAACCATTGTCAACCCTGGTTGACCGTTGCATTTTGAAAAAGATTGTCTCAATATGAAAATAAATCATGGTCAAGCATGGTAGAATGTCGCATTGTGAGAAGGGTTGTGTCAATAAGAAAATCAAACATGGTCAACCATAGTCAACCATGCTTATTTAAGGCTTTATAATATTATGTTAGGGTTTATATACCTTTGGTTTATAATATTAATCCCTTGGGTGTAATAATATTCATTTCGGTTCATGATCCCTTGGGGTTTTAGTATTTCTAGGTTTTAATATTATTTTGTTGGGTTCATAATCATTTGGATTGTTTACCATTAATCCCTTAGTTTTATTATTCCCTTGGAATTATAATGATAATAATTTTATAATATAATTATTATTAGTTTTTGTTATTATATTTATATATATATATTACCATGGGTTATAATGATAATAATATTTATAATACAATTATTATTATATTTTTATTTTTATTCCCTTGGGTTTATAATGGTTTATATTTCCCTTGGGTTTTAATGATAATATTATTTTCAGTGTTGTATTGTGTTATTTTTAATATTTAATATTTAATAATTACATTTTTACATTTATATAATTATATGTGTGCGTGTGTATGTGTGTGTGTGTGAACAGTATTAGATCTCAACCATTAGCTCCCTAATGGGGGTGATCACAACCAGGTACAAGTGTCTCAAGTGTGGCCATTGGTGCTTGGTCCTTTGCTACACGGGTATTAACTCTTCCTTAATGTGTTGTCCCTACAACCAATTTTCTTGTGCGGTTATTTATTCCACGCAAATGACTGTTAAATTTGATGTCTAGAGAGCATTTCGCTCTAGTTTGGAAGCTTGGGCGATGAATTTGGGTCATGAGGAGTTTGAAGGTGTCCAGGTCTGGTGCCATGATGGCTCTCTAGGGTTTCAGCCTTAGCTAAGGAGAAACGTAGGCGACTGTAGTTTTCTAGATTGGCTTGGGTTTTTTCTATTGGTCTGCCCCTAGGATCTGGGAACCTGAGCAGACAATGTCCGATATAGTCTCCACGACATTGTTGGTCTTAGGATATCCTCGCATCTTCGGAAGCTCCTGGTTCCTCCCTCTAGTGCATGGGGTAAGGTATTTGTGTCTCCCACATCCTCTGCATGCTTATTTTTTTGCAAGGTTATGTCTCTATGTGTTGGTGGATGCTTTTTATGGCCTCAGTTTTTACAACTCCTCCTGGTCTATAATGACATGAAGGTGATACCCCAACCTCTGGTAAGTTTGGTAGGTGGTCTAGAAGTATGTTCTGGGTCGAAGCCACTAAAATTGCTCCTCTTCTCAAATAGGGCTATGTTTTTTGTTATAATAAATTCCTTGGGTCATTGGTGGGGTCTGTCCTGTCCAACTCTCTAGTCTGGGTATACTCTTTCCCGTCTTGTTCCATTACACGTCATGTCAGTCTTCGAGTATATTCTTAGTTGGGGCAGTAGTTCTGTGTTCTTTGCTTTTTTATTGTTTATTGTAGGTCCAGCAACAGACTCTTCTTGGTCTTCACCCTCAGGCGGTTGTTAGCCTCTATCAATTTCAGTATGCCCCGCCAATGGGGCCAACTGCATAGAGGGAGGGGCTAGAATGCCTAGGATCGTCGCCTCGAGCATGGACATAACTTGTCCTCTACCAAATCGACTAGACAGGAGACAGAGGGTGCATAAGATATTTATTTAGCTTTCTTTTAAGGCCACATTGATGCCCTTGCTTCTATGGAATCCATTGTTGAGTAGCTGTGGGACATCCAAATTGATTTAGACATCCTTAGGGACCATAATCTCCTGTGCAGTCACCATCGCCCCAATTATCACCTTCATAGCTTAGAAGCGCGAGTGGAACACATTGATTTCCACATGATCGTGTTTCTTACTTTGCAGCTCCCCCTGTGCTACCCCCCACACCCCCCTCCTTGATATTTTTTTGTCAATTCTAGTCTCCTTTTTGGTTTTCCTAGTATGCTACGGTTTCAATGACTTACAAAAATAATGTATGTCAAGTGTCCTTTTTGGTATCCTCCAATCCCCAATTTCAAAAAGTCTGGCCGGAATCAGAGTATGGGGACTGTTGAGACCGATTTTGTATGCTATGATATTTTGAAAATCTAATGAAAGTTTTTTTATTGACAAAAAAGAAGAAGATCTAAAGAATTAATGACTATAGGTGTTTTTCAACCACATTTACCAATGTAGTTGTGCATGTGATTGATATACACCTATCGACATATATCTACCACATTTATTATTGTGATTGTGCTAGTTATATGAATATCACGCATGATGATTTTAACTTAAATGTTTAAGATTAATACGAGTCTAAGTCACACATATCACTAAATTATATTCCTGTGCAATTCTTCATTTCAAAATGAATGTTCATCTCACAATATTTTATTATACTTTATTGATTTTAGCTGTATTTTATTATACTTTATTAATTTAAGTCGTTTCTGAAGTGTTAAGAAGTGGAAAAATAAAAAATCAAATTCGATGGCATGACGAAAGAATATGAAATTAGATCATGATGGCAAATAGAAAGAGCAATCAATTTAAGGCATCATCGCAGTTGAAATTATCAAATGGTGAGAGCTCCTCCTTTCTGATTTCTATACAAATTGTTATATAATCTTAGTCATTAAGTTATTATCCGTGTTGGAATTTGTTATTATTAAGTATAATTTTGACTGTCATTATCACAAAATTTTATAGTTTTTTGAAATTTAAGTCATGTAAATTGTCTTAAGATATGTTAAAAATTTAGAAATAAAAATTTTATAATGGGACTAGTCGGTAGAATATTTTAAAATTTAAAATATGAAATGTTTTTTTAATGAAAATTCTATCGAATTAAGGATAAAATTGTTATAGATGGTTATTGTCTTCATCACTTAACTCCTGAGTTGAAACAAAATCATAACATCATATTTGAAATTATCTTTAATGTTATGGGAGAACATAAGTTACACTTACATAGAAATAATGCTTAGAATATTATGTTGGGAGATTTAGTTTGTTTGTTGTTGGAGTATGTTGAGAGATTTTCTCAATAGTATTCTCTTATCTTCGAAAATGTTGGATCTCGTTGGCACTATATATATATATATGATGTATTTTTGTTTCCAAGTGTAAACTAAAAAAAATTGTGCATAATCTATGTATCATGACTACTCTTCCAATTTCTTTCTTGGTATCAGAGCCAACTTGCTTAACTCCCTTCAGGGAGGGCCAAGAAGATGTGGGAGTTGTGATAGTTGATTTCCTATAAATATGTATGTATGTATTTGTGTGAAAATAGTATGTTTTTCTGTGTTGTTATCTTTGTAAGAGTGAGCTTGTAGTGTGGATTTGAGAACATCATGAGGTGCTCATTTTTTTAGAGCCTTTACGAGTCGCCTGAGTGCATTTTTTGTTGTTGATATATTGTGTGGAACCGAGCTGGGATAGAGAAAAAGTGTATGTCTCTTCAGAATTTTGGTTGACAATAGATGTAGCTTCAACACTTGAGATGGTTAAGAAGATGAAGCCTGTGAGTTTTATTGTAATCCCCGTCATGCATGAGTCGATACAAATCTGTGGAAGGCGACAGGAAATGTGCGACAATGGCTAGATAGGAACCCCCCACCCCCCGTCCGTCATATACATTCCCTTTGGAAGCATCATAGTCATAAACCTGAGGCAAATCCTTGAGCTCGCCTTGGGAATTGAGAGCAAACGTTAGAATTTCTTGTGGATCATCCAACTGCCTCCTGTCATTTTTTCTTACACCTGCATTCAAGGGATTATTGTTGTCACGAAAATTGTGGAAACCAACAATTGGTGATACACAGTCTGGGAGGCGAGTAATAATCTGAACAAAGGCCAAGAAATCATCCACTTATTCAAATTCACCGCACCGAAATCGGTTGCTTGCTACTACAGTTGGACTCAATTCGTGATCTCGGGGAGGTTAAGGAGAAAATTTGGGATGAAGTCATCCTGGGACAGGGTCAAATTGAACGTGGGAGGAAAGCATTGTTGCATTCACTTTTGCAAATTAGAGTTTAGAGTTCATTGTGAACATTGAGGGGAATAGTGTAAACTCACTAGAGACAAAGCAATCAAGTTGATGAACTCATTAAGCCTTTGACATTCACCCAAAATGATGTCATTTTATAGAATATATTGAGATGATATATAAAATTGTCATACATATTGTGGCAAATGACCGAGCACTAATTGTTGAAGGTAGTTGTGGGTTCCCTTTATGCATTAAGCTTGTTTGTTGTCACTCACCGAGTTTATTGAGATTTATTTGGAGTATGTATAAAAACATATTGAGTCTGGTCAACACAATATGTGAGTGGTATTTTGTTAGAACTTACCACTTTAATAATTGCCTCATAAAGCAGAAAAAATTCAAAATGAAATATCTATATATGAACAACGAGGGAGGGACAAGGAGACCTGTTATGCTTGGATGACAATAGATAGTTTCATGGTTATTGACTTTTTTGTGAGATGTGTGTAGTTTTCCATTCTATTTGTAAAAAGTGCATAACCAATTAATGAACAAAGTAATATAACTAAATTAGTGGTTCTCGACGTTCTTCAGTGTCAAGAGAACATATCGCTAATTTGATTGTGTGATTATGTTATATGTTGATGGGTCTTGTTGTGCTTCAAGCTTCAAGAGCATCAATTATAGGTTATTTTATGAGATCCTTGTGCGTTAGAAAGGCCAGTTGTATAATCGACCACTCGATACGCTCAGTACCTAGACAACTCAGTTGTATATCTATCAAAATTATAATTCGTTGCATTTTAATAGATGGGAATTAGTCTATAATGTGGTTTAGTATCAAGATTGTCCTTCAGGAGGTCAAGAAGCACCCATGATGATTAAAAGTAGTTATGTTTTAAATGGAGGTCAAGTGATAGCTCAAAGTTGTGTGGTTAAGAAAGAGTGGTGTCTACGAGATTCCAGAGTGGATGTGAGTGTTGATGAAGACCAATCAGACATATGTCACTTTTAATTTGTGACTCTTGTATTAATACTTGTAATATTAAATTTGTAATGTAAGCATTAAGGGAGGGACTAGAAATAATTCTTATGATAGTATGTTGGGAGATTTGGTTTGTTGGTTGTTGGAGTCCATTGAGATATTTTCTCAACAATATTCTCCTATCTTAGACTCTGTTAGATTTCATATGCACTATATATCTATGATGCCTTTTGGTTTCAAAGAGTAAAAATTAATTTTTTTTGTGCATAATTTGTGTGTCATGATTTCTCTTCCAATTTATTTCTTACTTATATTTATTTGGATTATATTTTGAAATATTTCTAAAATATTTTAAATTTGAAGCCAAATTACTTTGTTATGTTATGTTTAAGTGACACGGAAAGGAATCAAACTGAGATTCTCAAGAATTTAGTAATACATGTAGATTGTGAAGTTTCTTTGCTATGAAACATTAAAAGCAATAGATGATTAAGAAAATAAGTGTATATAGTGTTCTCACATTATCTCCATCACCAGCGAGTTTGGACACTCCACGCAGGCTAATGTAAGGGTTGCTAATTTTCACGTTACACACAGGTTCATCACTGAGAAGGATAATTTGTATGTGGGACATTTACTATAAGCGAGAAATTTTCATAAAGCTTAACCTTTTAGGGATATATTGTGGATACCTTTGCATTTCTATACTTAACGTGGAGAGCTACACTAGTTTATAAGATGTGTTTGCTGCTAAGAAGTAGAATAGGAAAAATAGTTTTATACGCAATCAAAGTTGTTTTGAAACTTTACTCAAAGTAGAAATTATCATCAAATTCATGTGACATGTTTCAAATTAAAAGAAAGGAGTTATGCATGTCCCTTATCCTATTCCATAGCTTGTAGTGGGCACCCGCTCATAGTTAGTGAGAAATGAGGATATAAATAATATTAATAAAATCCAACTCTAGTTATTTTCTTAGATGTTTAATAGTGAGGGAGTGAGATGTTTAGATATGGTGGATAAGATATAAGTTCACACTTCCACTGTCTAGCCTGGTATTTAAGGTGTTTTTAGATGATTCGAGGGTGGTGGTTGGGGAGAAAAGTGGTATGTTATTAGTTTTATTACAACAACATATAGGGGTTTTAATACAATTCTAGACAATTTTTGGGTAAATTGTCTTAACGTTTGACCAAAAAAGTTTGTGTATTGTCTTACATATTGTTTTCAAGTGAGTGTCTCACATAAAAAAGAGTCTTTATAAAGACAATATATAACTCAGACATTATTATTTCATAGGGGATAATTTCATTTTTGTCTCTTCAAGGAAATAGTTGGGATTAAAGACATATTTTCTTTATAAAGATAATATGTATTTAATCATAGCTATTGTCTCTTTAGAGACAATAAAAAATTATATTTAAAGATAATACAATATGACTTTTGTCTCTTTAGTGACAATATAAAACCATGTATCGAGAAAAATATCTCACCATTGAAATAAATCAATATAATTTTTTTTAATTAAAAATAAACTTAAATATCATTTATTGGGGCACAGTGAAATCAAATCACCAACCTTTTGCTTATAAAGTAGGTGCTCTTCCATTGAGCTAGCACCCTTGAAAGAATTATATGAAGAGTTATGGCAGTCCTTGAAATTTCATATATAGGCATTGATTTTAAAAAAATGGTCAACACATAATGGGGTAATCTTTGTGAAATCTATACTCATGCATCTATTTTTAACTTAATAAAAAATAACTTAATGGAGTTAGCTCAATGTCACACCCCTATAGCATGACCTGCATAGCCTTTTGACTCTGTTTAATGTATTTCTACAATAAATATAACAATGATGAGCATTAATTTAACATAGTGTGTTCTCTTTAGCCACGTCGATGAAATAGATTTTCAGTATGCATGGGGATTAGTAAATGCCACTAACAATCAAGCTAAATTCCTACCTTTATGGCAAGGGTTAGAAGTGGATATCTTAAGAAGAATACATAAGTTAAGGTTTATGGAGACTCGATGATTGTCATCCAATAGGTATATAATCTCAAGGAGAAATTAAAGCAGGTCCAATTCCTCACCCTGCAAAGAATAAGCTTGTAGATCTCTATTTTTCAATCCATTGGATTCCTACATATCAAGTGGCATCTCAATACTAAAGCAAATGAACAAGCTAATAAGGGTGTTTCCCTTGAACAAGGGATTTTGGTTCAAAATGACATAAGTGGAAAATTTAAACCATATCATGAAGACCCAAGGCATAATTTGTAGCATAGGTGGTGAGGAAATATCTAGTAGAAATATTGGTATAATAATATGGATTTTGGTCCAACGACCCTTTTTCCAACAACAAACAAGTAACATGAGCCTATATTCAAACTTCTCAACACTTTGGTAGCCCTGCCAATAAAATGATGCCTTTCCACCTGGTTTGTGCAATTCATCTCATGCAAAATTAAATAAATATGGTTGTTCAATCTTACATTCATTGATTGTGAAAGATCGCACGAGACGAATTCTTTTGGTTTTGAGGGATGTAAAGCATGCTTGAGGCACCGTTTGGTTATGGCATCAAGAATATTTAGTAGAGAACTTAACTTACACATGGAATGTTAGAGCTTTAGTTAGTACCAGGAAGTTAATTGCATTGAAGAGGGTTAGAAAACTTATGCGCTATAGGAGCTCAGAGAGTGAGGGCATAAGGAATGACCTCCCAACATTAGGTTGATCACAATTTGGAACAGGTTCAACATAAACTTCACAAGGAAGGATATTTGTGTGCTCAACTTCAACATGGAATGTTTGCTTAGATAGGAGAAAGAAGAGTTTTCTCGTCAAATGGATTATCATGTGGTGACACTAGAACAAATTATGCATTTGTTGTCTAAGTAGAAGAAATGTAAGCCATTAAGGAATAACTTCATCGAGCACTTCTAGAACAAAAAAATGGTCTTTCGCAAGCCAAAATTAATAGGTTACAGGTCAAGAATGATACTACAGAGCTTCATTTAGTTGAATTGGATTTGGAAATTGGGTGTTGCGCAGATGAAAAAGGACTAGAAGGAAATAGGAGAGTGGAGTCGTTGGCTTATCAAAAAGTGGTTGATGAGTAACAATGACAGAAGGATGAGGCGGTGGAGGAATTTTAGGCACTTGTCTAGCCAAGGCAAAAGGAAGAGTAATGTGCAAAACCCAACCCACAATCTGGGTTTGGCTATGAAGGATGGTTTAAATTTTGTGTTAACTTATGCATTGCAAATATATAAAAATATTAGGAGTATTTTGGAGGGCATATAGGAATTGAGAGCTTAGTAGTTTAAAATGTTATCAGTGTAGGAAGAAAGTAAAACTTTTTGGATTGTTTTGAACACAACAATTCATGGTCATGTGGAAAATGTAAAAGGTTCTAGTTTATTTCTAGATAATCACTGTAACAACCCTGGTGAAATTTCCACGTAGTAAAAGTTAAAAACAATAACCATGGTCGATGGGACACTTATTCCAAGCTTAATGTTGAGAAAGACATCCTAGGGGGTGTTCATTTGGTTGTTTCTGACTAAGGCAATGGCTAAGGCTTTGGAAAGGAAAAATGGAATTTTTGGTAGATTTATTTATGAAAATAATGGAAATTAGGAGAAAAGGGAGGTGAAAGGTCACAATTTGCACGTGAGGAGGAAAATGAAGGAAAATAATGGGAAAATTAAGAAAATAGAGGCCTCATTCATAAAAAGGATTCTTAGGATCAATTGGTAACATTTTGTCAATTGAGTTTTGGATCTCTCTCATTATTCTCTCTCTCACTCACTCTTGGACACTTGAGTTTTGTTGGAGCACTTTGGCATTAGATAAAGAAAGGCAAAGAAGGCAAGAGGAGGAAAAGATCAAGCAGGGAAAGGTAGGCTCAAGCAGCTACAATAAGCTTCATTGCAGGTATCAAATTCCATGTCTATTCTCCTTGCTAGATTTGGCATGCATGGGATTGCATGTGTTTCTTTTCTACCATGGCATGGGTTTTTCTAGGTGTGACAATATTTTTAGCCTAGCCTTGCCATTTCCTGATAGCTTTGATGAGATGGGTTCTCTCATATGGTTTATTTGGGATGGTGAGATTGGATGTGAAGCTCAGTGGGGTGGATCTTTGAATTGACAAACACATGGTCTGAGTGGTCCCTGAACCAGACTATGAATCATGAGGCCACTAGCCTAGTAACCCCTAAACCGGACTATGGGTTACATAAATCAAGATTGTGTGCCTCAGTGGGCCTAGGAATCCTTGTCAGTGAATGGTGGGATATATACCAAATCCATGAGGTGGATTTTCTCTCCGTTGGGCCTAGTGGTCCCAGGATGGAATGCACGGTAAACCCTGGAGAGTATGTCTCGGTGTAGGGCCTAGTGATCCCTGGATCTGTTACATAACATTTTGTCACTGTCCCTGTACTTCTCGTCCATGATCCTACAGGACCGCTATAGGGTTCCCAACATGATTTCCTATAATGAAGAAACTCCCATTTTGTCCCTCTTCATGAGTAGAACCAGAACAACTCCCTTTTGCATCATTTACCAAAAATATTTTATTTATCCCAATTTACAAGACCGACGCTAATGACCCATGTCCTTCTCGTGCTGATATGCAGGGTTTACAACTGTCCCTAGCGCCGATCGGATTGACTGAGCCCTTTCTTATCCACGAAGATCCTCTTTTGGAAAGTTTTTTAAATATGGAGCCAAAGCTTCCATCTCTAGAAGCTTCGTAACGAAAGTTTGGTAAATGGTTAGGCCGGATGGAGTTGAAGAGATCAGTTTGGGCTCCTTTCCCCTATTAGGATGGAACTAATCCAAGAGATAAGGCCTTCTCCCATGAGAAGAGGAACCATCTCCCCTCCATCCCAACTATATAAACCTCTCTTTTTCCCAAGCACAAGGTAGTGCTAGTGTTATTTTTTAGTCCTAATTAAGTTCTAGCTCAGGTTTTGATTTTGGAATAGTTAGCAAGCTACCCATAGTTTGTAGATTTCCAGTTTGTGTTTAAGGGAGAATTGTGAGTTTGGTTTTGTGTGAAGACTAGAGGGAAGAGCCTTGAGACTACCATTGTTGAGGCTATCCATGACATGCTAGCATAAGTGTGGGAACCCAGATATGTCGGAGGAGAAAAGCAACGTCAAGACATCGGTTGTAATATCTTCTTGAACTAATATAGATGCAACTATCGATTGATTTTCTACATGAAATGTCATCTCACATATTTATGGCTTAATGTTTCTTGACTTGTTAAGTAGGCTAAATACAATATTGTATGCCATTACATTTGTTGTTCGTTGTTGTTTGCTTGTTTCAGGTGTGCAAAGGAAGGAAACAAACGATAGTTCAAGCGAGGAAGTAGAATCATCACCAAGCAGAATAGCTTTCTAAGAGGTAGGCCCTCTTAATTTATTCTAGCCTAAGAAAATCTTCCATAGATTGTCTGTTTGTGACTAGACTCGCTCTCTCGGGCTAGAGGAATTTTTTGTGTTCACACTTAGAATTTACTTGCATCACAAATTAACGACTCCACTGGGGATCCAATCCTTCTATTTGATTGATTGTAATTTCATGGTTTTGTGTGAACTTTTCTAGTATGACCATTTCCCTCTAGTATTCTCTCCTTTACCTGGTTTACTACTCTGAGTCGGAAATTTACAGTAGAAAATCTGGTTTTTACCTGAAGAAATTTTTATTTTTTCCTTTGAATCGTTGGCCAACGTGGTTTTTTCTAAAGCAGTTGCACCGATTGGATCAGGTTTCACCAAAACAATCGCATCGACCCCCCTCTGGCGCTTGTTTTCAGTTAGGCAGTGTCGTCGATGCCTGTAGGTGGAGATTAGGGTTTACCCCGGATCTCAACCAGCATGTCTTGCTCTCTTGATTTATGCCTCTTATCTTGTTTTAGGCTATTTCTCCCTGAATGGAAAGCTTGATTTGGCTTGGCTTGTGTGCTTGTTGTTTTGCCTTCTTTCACTTGATTTCTTGAGTCTTTGGTTCGTTAGTGGCTCTAGGACATCTAGCTTGTCATCCATCCCACTAATTATGAACTCAGTGAGTCAAGTTGCTAGTAAATTTACTCCTCGCATTTCATTTGTAGTCCTCTTAGTGCTTTGATCTCCATCATCCAAGTTTGAATAGTTTCGTTTGAATTTTAAAATGTCCCTTTTTCGGAATAGATCATGTTGTTTGTCTTTTTTTCAGTAGAGTCATTGCGTAATCGGTTTGGAAGAAGTTCTTTTTGTGACTTTTCATCTTTTTCAGGATTGATCTTCCCGAAAAAATTTTCATTGAAGAGTTTTACAAAAAATTCATTTTGTCATTTCATGAAAAGTACACAATTCTAGTTTGTTGCATCAATATGTTACGTTAGTTAGCACCATTGAAAACTAGAGTTGCATTTTCATTTGAAAAGCAAAAGAGTTCCCTTTGCCTTTGAAAGGACTGCTTGAAGTGCACTTGTTAGGAAATAGGAATTGGGAAGCGTTTTTTCATTATTTTTTTTCAAAAAGTGAAGTAGTGAAAAATAATTTTGTTTTTAGTTGCTTGCTTGTTTGCATTTGATTGTGTTTTCTACCCTCTCTAGTGTAAACTATTCATCGAATTGAAAGAGTCTTGTCTCATTTAGCTACATACAGGATTTTTTCGAGTCACATCACTAAGGCCCGAAAACCGAGACATAATTCAAGATAAACTTTAAAATGAACTCAATTAACCTAAGGAACATTTGAAACCTAACGATTACATCTAGAAGGTCTAGGCTAGAGATGTGTTCCAACATCTTTAAACCTAACAGCTGTTGTTCGCTTCAGCATTAGACAATGCTAGTATGGATTTCTGCTCCCCGTACCGTCGAGTATATAAAGGGAGACCCCACTAGGTTGCAATCCTTTATCCATAGGAAGCCAATTCTGCTACCTTGTAAACATGATACACCAAACACAGTATTTGGGGAGATCGCCTGCCCATACTTCTTGGTTCACCAAGAGGTATTATGCAGTTCACGGTTACCTGGTAATCATTTTTACCTAGATCATCCTGAGTAGTCGCTTGATCTTTCTGACTCTTTAATCTTAAAATATCATCCGAGCACTTGTCCTTTTGATCTTGATTGAAATCGAAAGTGATAGAGTCACCTTTGCTTCTTTCTCTACTCTTAAAATGTGAAAGAGCACCAGTTTGTTTATGCATCTTAAAAAATTGTTGCCCATGATCTCATAACATCCCTGTTAGTCTTTTATAGACCAAATCATGAGTATTCCTTTTAAAGTACATTTAAAGCCTCGGATTTTATCTCTCTATTCCTATTATTTGAGGTGAAGCCATCGTGGCTGAACCATCTAGTTCACCTAGTTCCTCTTCCTCTCCTCCGTCTGAAAGATCGTCTGAGGAGCCATTTCCTGAATTACCGCAGTCACTTGACGACCAAGGTGTTGAACTTGGAATTGTTCTAATCATTCAACCTTTGTCATCTCGTCCTCTATCTCCTCAGATACTGGGTCACTTTCTGATAGTGGCCCGAAATCTCTAGATAATCCTATCCAGACTCCCGAGAGTTAGCCGACCCCTGACGATAAGCTTGGACTCATTTTTTTATCCTTTGAATCGTTTGTTTGGCCCTGTCATGATATCACCGCAATGTCTGTACAATCTGTACGATCAACCTAGTATTCCTTTGGAATTATCCCCTCGAACATCTTCAGTCATTTGTTGTCGCTTGTTTCCACTCATGGAACCCGAAGGTAAATTTCCAGTCTCCTCTCCAGGTCACTCAGAGGTTTCCACTCCACACGCTGTAGAAGAGGAAGAAGATTAGTTTCCTCCAGAAGGTTTCCCCTTCATGGGAAGCATTCCCATCAGTGCTGATCAGAACTTACCTCCTAATTATGTGACTTTAGCATAGTTGGTCTCAGATACACCTAGTGCCTCTTCACTTTATCATAATCCTGTTTCGGTGTCTGGCTCAATGCCTACAACGGGCCCATTCATTTCGAATTTGACCCCCCAAAAGATGTTGATTTCTACATTTACTTCAGTCCTGGTGCAACCCACCATTCTGAACCCTCTTGTCTCGTCAGTCCAATTCACCCATCCAGTGCAACCGACAATCTCGAGTCCTGCCTCTGTTAGTCCTTCGATCCCTTCAGTAATTGGACAAGTTGTGCCACGACTTGGGGGGAAGAATCCGAATGTCTCTATGGTGTCGGACACAACTAATGTGAGTAGATCACATGCTCACATGGTTGGGGTGAACCAACCTTCTTCTGGTGTTATTCAAAACCCTACCGGTCTTGCTGGATCAAGCAATGTCCAGTACCAACAGGTCCAAAATCTTGTTGGTCTGTGTGGGTCAAGCAATTTCCAGTATCAGCAGCCTTATGAGGCTCAGGCTCAATACCAAACTCCTTATGTTCCATATGGTTCCCAAGGAATGGTAAATGCACCTTATGTCCTTCAGCTTGGGCAGTACGTTCATCCTGGTCCGACCACTGTTCCCGGTGGCTATGGCCAGATATAGTTCAGAAATTTTCAAGGTTTCAATTTGAGAACTATCCAAGTACCCTTGTGGAGACAACCTCTGCAGCAACAAGGGTGACCTTAATTGTAGCAAGGGCCATCCATGCAACAACAGGGTCTGATGATACAGCAGCATGGACCGCTACAACAGCCACAGGGACAAACCTCGCAACAGTTGCAGCAAACCATGCAGCCGCAAACACAGTATATTCAACAAACCTCCCAACCTATGTCATCCCAAGGCCAACCTCTATAGCCATAGGGACATCTTTTGCAGCTGCAAGGTCAGCCCTCGCAGTAGCAAGGCCAACCTGGGCAACAACAACCCTTATATACATATCAACACAGTCAAACTTTGCAAGGACAAGGTCAGGGTCAAGTCCTACAGCAGCAGGCCCTAAATCCTCACGTCCAAGCGAAGCAGGTTCAAAATCCTCTTGTTCAAGGATAGCAGGTCCAAAATATTTATGTCCAGGGCCAACAAGTTCAAAATCCATATGCCCATGGACAGCATGTGCAAACCCATATGTCCAGGGTCAACAGGCTCAACATACTTTTAACCTGTATGTTTCTTATCAACTACCTACAGTTGGACATCTTTAAGGCTTTCAAGGTCAAAATCCTCCCTACAGGAAAGGTAACCTACAGTGGGGGAAAAATCAAATGCCCTACAGACAAAACCCTCCACTATAGGGGCAGAATCCTTACCAGCGGGGATGGGCTCCTCCAGTTGGACCTCCTTATCGACCTCTAATTCCTTTCAATACTCAATTACCGTTCTTGGCTACATAGAGTTGCCAGATGTGCCTCGACTCACGAATGATCCAATTCTTCATTCTCCCTACTGGCCTCTAGTCCCATCCAAGATCCCAAGCGATTGTCCAAAGTTCGATGGGAAAGAAAAGGAAGATCCTCAAGCCCATATGATGACATATCACCTCTGGTGCTCTTCAAATTCTTACGTTGACAATTCTATTCGTCTCTGTCATTTTTGACAAACTCTCATAGGCATTGTGGCCAAGTGGTACATCGAGCTTCCTTGAAGTACTTATTATGACTTCAACTCTTTAGCCATGGCTTCCTCACGCACTTCCAATTGCCAGTTTGCTATGAAACAGGAACCTATTTGCTTACATCGCTTAAGAAAAATATTGTGACCCACATCTCTGATCATATCCATGAATGGAGATGTAGGCGTTGTTATCACCCCAAGAAACTCTCCTAGGTTGTATATCAGAGATGCTCGGGAACATTACAAACTTAAAAAAATGTTGGAAATATGGTGGATGAATGAAAGAAATGCTGCATATTTCAAGCCAGATAACCACTTCTACTATGCTTAACCCCAGACATGGGTGAACACCACTAGACTACAAGGCTTTAGACCACCATTTACTCACAGTTTGAGAAACAGGTGAAGATGGAGAATTCTGATCACACCAGCAGATGCACAGGACCTTGTGATGGCCAGCTGTGACTAGTTAAAAGGTCTACAAATCTATTTCCTAATGCACAGACAGGATGGCAGCTCTCTAGCATTAAAACAATAGAAACCTACATACACATTCAACAATACTAACTAGATTCTAACATAGAGGTGGGATGACAGCCCCTCTAATGCTAAACATCAAGAGCAAATGAAAAATGCATAACAGGCACAGCCTGGAACAAAGAAGAAGTGGAAAGTGAGCAATTGATAGCAAAAGAAGCTTATATTAGCTTAAAATGAAGACCAGACGTTGCAGGTACCACAGTAGTTACAGTCTCCAGAAGCTGAAACTTACATCAAAATAACATTCATCAACCCTATTACCTTCTAAGTTCTCGATATATATAGAGGTTGATTACAAAAATATCTGCTATCCTATGCGTGGAGGGTCATAATGGACCACCAACCACATTAACTATCTGATAAAAATGTCTGCTACAATCTACTGCTTGAATGAATATATCTTACATTTTCTGGTACTTGGCTATCCTTCCTAAGCAAGTAGAATGTCCTATGGAAGACTGATCCATAACTGATAAATGTTGTGAGCTGCTCGAGGAGTGTCCTTTCGTTCTTCGGCCATTCCACTTCTTGAATGTGGTTGTTGGAGAATAATTGTGCGGGGTACAGGTAGTTGGCATCTTCGTCCTTTGGGAGCAAAGAACAGTTAAAGGTGGCAAAGACTTCATGACGAACAATGAGCGGGACCAGGATTAAACAAAAAATATTGGATTGAGTAATTAAATGGTGGAGATTAGTTTACGGAGGCTATCGGGAGGTATTTGAATGGCGAAAATTGTGAGTCATCGAATTGCGGTCAAGCAGATCCGACGACGATTGGGCGCGAAAGGTGAGCAGAGATTAATGGGCAGGAGGACAGGCGAACAACGGTTTTCCCACACCGCCTTTCGGAGGTGGGTGGTATCCATATGCGGGGGTGCGATCTAGTACAAATGTGACGTGTGGCAGGTAGGTCCGGCGGGAAAGCGTTTTCCTCACTGACTAACAAGCGTGTAGGTTACAGGAGCGGGAACTGCAGGCACTGTCAGATCTCGCAGGAAATGATCGGACGGCCAGGGTTTAAAGCACGTTCTTTTTAGCTGATGTCACGGGGGAAAGCCACGGGTCCAGGACTTTGCGAAGGCATGTAGTTTTATGTGCTTTAAATTCTTAGTGCCTGGGGCTGAACAAAATGGGTTTACATGGTTTATGGATAAGTTTGAGGAAAATGGAGGTATGGGGAGTTGTAAGGGTATAAAGCAAATGAAGAGGCAAGGATAAAATGAATTGTTGCGAGCTTCCTTCTTGCAAAAACACCACGGCCAGGCTGTCTTTGATCCTCAAAATGTTCAAACATGTAGCAGAGCTAACAGGCGTTGCCTGATTAAATTCGAGATTGTTAATCAGTTACTAACCAAATGGTTTACCAAATCATTCGTCGCTCCAATTTCTTGCGATATTGCTATGGGTGGGTGCATTACAGAGGAGCAAGCCATTACTCGTGCCCAGTACTTAGATCTCATTTACTCTTGGTCTAGAATTTTGTATGAGTTATTATCTGATGCTCCGAGGCCCTCATCCAATCCAATGGAATCGAAGTCACAGGCTACACCCCCTGTTGATGGAGTAATTGGTTCGATGTCCCAGGCCCCCGCCAAATCTTCTTCCAAACAGAAGTCGACCTCAAACACATCTTCCAACAGTCCCTCTCAGAATCCATCTGGCCCTGGTAAAACCTCAAAGGTCAACGTTGTTCAGTCTACCGCAATGGACAAATCCTCGAAAGGTAAGAAGATTTGCTCAAGGGGACCCTAGTTGTCCTAAAAGAGCCATTTCCGTCCCAATAGACCCAAATGGTAGACCAGCCTCAATCATATGCTTCCTCAGGTTCGCAAGTGTTCATGATGAATATGCCCATTAATGTGGCTACTAAATCAAAATATAATCAAACTCCACCGATAAAAAGGAAAGAACAATAAGCTACCCCTTCTTCTTCTACCCCGTCAATTTCTGGTCCTCTTCATATCGAGCGACCTAACCCTGATTCCACCGTCCGCTCACCTTCTCATGGTGTGCTGCGAAAATCCTCGTACAATCCCAACACTTGAGCCGCTCATCACTATAATATTGTTGAGGATTTGGCTCAAGCGCCATCGGCTATGTCTGCGCTCGAGGTACTTCAAAGTTGTCTGTCTCAATGGAAATCATTATTGTCAGCTATTGGGGGTATTGATCCTGTTGATTCCAATCTTATATGTTTTGATCTAGAAAACCATGTTTCGCGTCTTCCTCATCACATTGCCTTTCTCATTTAGGTCATCATCAATGAGAAACTATTCATAGAACTGTCATTGATGAAGGTGCTTCCACCTACATCATGTTTGTTGCTTTTTGAAAGGCAATTAGTTCTCCTACTCTGAACCAGTCCCCTAACACTTTGGAAGCTTTTGACGGGTTTGATTCACGACCATTTGTTGTCCTGCCCAAACCTTGCCATTACTTTGGAGGGCAAGACAGTACATGTCAAGGTAGAGATCGTTGATGCTAATATCAATTATAATCTTCTACATAGACGAAGTTGGACCCATTCCATGCATGTTGTAGCCTCCTCCTTGTTCCACGTGATTTGTTTTTCCCATCAAGGAAAATAGTCACAATTGACTGACTGTCGTTTTTGCCTCTTCCTCCTCGGATGGTAATGTTCTGTATGTCAAGCACGCTGATGATTCTTATGAGAGTGTGGGGGCAGGACTCTTTAAAGATTTTTCTCTGATGGGTATCTTTTTGTTCCCACCTCCTCATGTTTCCTCTATTAACATGATGTCAGTCAAATCTGATCCTTGGGTCATACCTTCTCCGGATCTTGTTGACACATGGGGCGAGGTAATGTTGTTAAGTCCTGCTGAAATTAATTACGTGGAAATTGTTTCGGCTTTGCCTCTGGTGTCCTCTAATTATCTTGTTTCGAAAACCTCTCTTGACGTGTTTTCTCAATCCCGGTGGCTCAACTTTTGCACGGCGATCACCTCTATGTGTCTTGAGAATTTCTCCTCTCCACTGCTTATTGACATGTTAGTTTCACCTGCCATTGTCAAGATCTTTCAACTAAGGGCACCTTTATCCCCTCATGGATTCAAATTTTTTCTCCCTCCTCGAGTTTTTCCCAATTGCCCATTCTTGCAATAGGGTTGTCATCTGACTTGTAACCCTCCCTCGCCCAGGGGGCATGGGGGAAAGCCTTATATGATTTATACTCTATTATTTGGCCGAGTCGATGCTTACTCATTATGTCAATGGTAAAACTCTGGTGTTCATCTGTGTTGATTGATTACCAGAGTCCTAGCATAGACTCTCTCAGAAAGTAATATGCTTAGCTCACCTTGCATGTTTACTTTTGTACAATAAGTGTGTCATTCATTTTTGTGCAGTGTGGTTTGGTGAGTTGTTTTGCAAGCAACTTTCCTGCTTATTACGTTTTTGCCTGCTTTGCAAATGTCGATGCCTTCTCACATCGGTTTCGCTGATGGTGCTTGCCGAAGTACTCGCAACCTATCATCCGCAGCATGGGCCATTAATGAACCCCATGGTGAGTTCATTGATCTTCAAGGAATTTGTCTAGGTTAAAAAACTAATAACATCGCTGAGTATAGCGCAGTTATCAAATTGTTGTCAAAAGCTATCGCTCTTGGCATTTGGGATTTGTTTGTCAACCTTGATTCACAGCTTTTCGTTCTTCAACTCAATGGGCAATATTCCGTCAGAAACCCTGAGATATTGAGAATGTATCTACATATTCGTCTATTGGAGAGAAATTTTGATTACATTACATATCATCATATTCATAGACATATGATTACATTGACAGATGCATTAGCTAATTATGTGTTGGATAGACATTTGCGAAACATGTAAAAATAAAAAACAAATCATTTGCATCATGGTAAGCAAGAAAATAGAGCACACATACACACACACAGATATATATATGTGTGTGTGTGTGTGAATAATGTTTTTCATACATCAAAATCCCAAAACAAAATATGTGTCCAAAATACATCGGTGGCTCACAGGTCCTATACGTTTGTGGCTCACTGGCCTAAAAAATATGGAATGCTAAGACCTATGCACTAAACAACATGATGCTCATGGTATCATGTAACTGCTCGGACTACGTGAGTCAGCAGTCGACAGATCTGATCTGACACCCCCACCATATGCCTCTTGTACTGGCATGGGACATCACCCATCCGAGCATACTTTGGGATCCAATGGGTCAAACCCTCGAGATTCCATGCAATCTCCTCCTCGTTGTCACTCCCCTCTTGATAAGGAGCGACATCAAACTGTCGATTAACACGCTTGGCGATCGGGGACATCTTGGCAGGGCATTCTAGTCCAACATATACATTCATAAAATCGAAGTGTCATGAACACATATATTTCAAAAAACAATAAAAACATTGAAAACTAAAAAATTGTTTATTTTTACCTCCATCATCAAAATCCTCTCCTTTTGGGAGTGGCATATCCGGATCTCCGTGGAAGACGGTACCACTGTGAGGCCAATCCTCTACTATGATCAGCTATCATCATAGCCATGAGAAGAAGGTGGGCTTGTAGGACATATGTTGGCCCCCCGTAACCCTAGGCATCAACTCGCTCCAACTGACCATATGTGAGTCTCGTGGCATCGACAAATCCACCTCAGTTAGCTGGTATTGGAACAGTGGAACCCGCTCCAAGAAGAAGGTCACTAGCACAGGTCCCAAAGTAAAACTACTTCAAGTTTCTCACCTTAGCTTTTGATAGATGGCGCTTCATGTTGATCTTCATCAATTCCACCGAGTTGAAAATAGTGGGCATTGTGCACTCGATAACATATAGGAACTTGGACTTATTAGTCTTATGTGGCACTTGGGACCCAGCCACTCTGTTGATGGTCAACTGTAACACTCTCAAAACAAGATACTGAACAGTCGCAATCTCGATCTTACCACTCTTGAATTTGAGAGCTTCTAGGCAATTTTCGGCAAGTAACATGGAAACACTTGCCCCAATCAATCTTGACCCATATAGGTTAACTGGTTCCCCTCTCCAAGACAGTCTTGTGATGAAATAAATATCTGAAGTCTCCAACTCCAGCTCTTGGTCACCAATGATAAAAATTTCCCGATATATGTCCCAGAGACTAATCAGGTACCGTAGCAGCTCAGGTTGAGCTCGCATCCCTGGTGTGAGAAAGAACTTGAGAAGCCCAAAGTTCCTCAAGGCCTCCAAGCAATTTGGATCAGCTATGGCTTGGGTATCAATATCCTCATGCTCTCTTTCTTTCAAATCCACCATCGACGATTTTCTTCCTGCAAAAACCATTAAATCAAGTCAATGATCAGTTTTTGACAGATAAATTTAGATTTAAACAGTAAAAATTGAGCAAAAACAAGTAAATTTTTAATTCACGATGTTAGTGCGACTGTTTTAAAAATAGTGATGCCGACAGTGCGGTTGGCAGTTTTAGCCACCCCCGATCGACACGATTCCATGCCCGGAAATCGCGTCGACCAAGGGTAGATTTTTTTTTCCAAAATCTCCCCATGAAATTGAAAAAATGGATAAAAATAGAAAAGACAATGAAAATGGAGCTTAAGGTCTTGGCTCTTACTTGCACTTGAAAGCTCGGTGAATGATCTCCCTGGTCTCCTGTAATTTGCTCCGGAAAAATTAGGCACAAAAGGGTAAAAACCTCTTCACACAAAGATAAAATGGTAAAAAGTAAAAAAAATAATTACTTTTTCCCCTTTTTATTCATTTTTATGAAAATATTAGGTTTTTAAAAGTATTTTTTGACCTATTTTAGCTCAGAACTACATAATGCATTTACCTTTATTGTGCAGCGACCGGGGACGGATTGCTGACAATGGTACTCGAGTCACCTTTAAGCTCTTTTCTGACTCGTAAAAGATGAAAATATCGCCGATTATTTTACCCTTTGACTCGTTAAAGCAAATAAAATGGGAGGTGTGCTTTCAGTTCTTTTCCGACCTTTTAAACACGAAAAGATTGCCGAGCTCTTGTCATTTTGAACTCGTTAAGGAATGTGAAACGTCGTTTACCCAATATACGCTTACCCTTTTTTGGGTTGGGATAAACTATTTACAAAAAAGGTACTCCATGATTGAAATGGTCAAGCGATTCTCTCAAGTATAGTTTTCTACCTTTTCTGGCTCGAGAGACACAAATGTATGAAAAGAGACCATGAAAAGTTTTCTTTTCTGTGTCTTTTTCAAACTCTCTAAACATGAAAAAGATATCTATTTACACCTTTGTTAGACTCATTAAAACATTAAACGACATCGATTCATCACCATGACGAACGTGAGCTTCTCCTTGCTAGGGCTTGTTAAACTTACTAGGTGGAATTCATCCAAAGGATGAACTTACAGTGCAAGCACATGCTATCCCCTTCAAGCTTGCGATCAAAAATAATTGGGGTAGTTGCCAGAAATGGTGGGGGAAAATTTGGAAATTCAATCAGTCGTGTCAACAGCTCACTCTTGAACATGACACTATCTGTTTCGTGTCGGGTTAGGATATCCTCATTTTCATCATTGACCTTCCTAGATTGGGCCACTCATTTTTTGCCTTCCATTTGATCTTTGCCACTTCATCATGACCACCAATTCTATGGAGCCCAAAGCTACCAAACTCTGGAATCGTGTCATCGATATGTTCAAGAGTTAGTCACTCTGCAGTTACACCTACTCCTAATCCTATATATCATCTGAAATCATTTGCAACCCTTTGTCTCGTGTCAATGATGTGGGATACATCATGGCCCTCCATCGACACGGTCGCTTCTTGTCGACTTCGGCTCATTATCTAGGAAGCTGGTTGAGAGACTCCCTTCCAATACCTTAGGGCTTGCATGCCCTAATGGCAAGTTCTTCGCACTTGACGACAAGGTCACATCATTGGCTTTCGTTCAGGTGATTTCATGGGTGTTCGACATCAATACCTTTCTTCACATTTTGTGAACTGTGCTGCCAATACCTTGAGAGTCATTGTCGTTATTGGTGGTTTCCCTTACAATTTTTAACGATTCACATCATTGCCCAATAATCAAGCGACTTCCTAGCATGTTCGACTTCAACATGTTCATTTTCATGTTAGGATTTGTACTTTGATCGGGTCATTTGGAGCACAAGACCCTAGGCTAAGATTACATTAAGTCCAAGTTGTGAGGCAATGTGACGTGATCATGTTGATATACATGTCTTTTTTAGATGGATGGCTATGACCATACCTTGTTTTCGTTATGATACTTTCTATTGGATGGCTGCACCCATGCCTTAGATCCATTTACGTGATCATTCTCTAGATGGTTGCATCCATACCATGATTCATGTATTATTCAGTTTTTTCAGTGATGTATATGTATCTATGCTTGCTTACAGGTTCTCCGACAACGGACTTCGATTCCCCGCATGCACTTGTAAAGCATTTCACTCCTCACTCTAGTTCGACCTTCAGGCTTTAGGGGGCATCTATTACACAACATTCTGTCATTGTCCCTGTACTCCCAATCCACGATCCTGGAGGACCTCTACAGTGTTCCCGACATGCTTTCCTATCATGAAGAAACTCCCATTATGTCCTTCTTCATGAGCAAAACAATTTCCTTTTGCATCCTTTCCCAAAAATCTTTTATTTATCCCAATTTACAAGACCAGTGCTAATGACCCATGTTCTCCTCGCGCTGATATGTAGGGTTTACAACTATCCCTAGCGCTGATTGGATCGACTGAGCCCTTTCTTAGTTGTGTCGATCCTCTTTTGGAATTTTTTTTTAAATATGGAGCTGAAACTTCCAACTCTAGAAGCTTCGTAACAAAGGTCTGGTAAATGGTTAGGCCAGATGGAGTCAAAGAGATCAGTTTGGGCTCCTTTCCCCTATTAGGATGGAACTAATCCAAGAGATAAGGCCTTCTCCCATGAGAAGAGGAACCATCTCCCCTCCATCCCAACTATATAAACCTCTCTTTTTCCCATGCACAAACTAGTGCTAGTGTTAGCTTTTAGTCCTAATTAAGTGCTGGCTGAGGTTTTGATTTTGGAGTAGTCAGCAAGCTACCCATAGTTTGTAGCTTTCTAGTTTGTGTTTAAGGGAGAATTGTGAGTTTGGTTTGGTGTGAAGACTAGAGGGAAGAGCCATGAGACTACCATTGTTGAGGTTGCCCATGAGGTGCTAGAAGAAGTGTGGGAACCTGGATATGTTGAAGGAGAACAACAATGTCAAGACATCAGTTGTAATCTCTTCTAGAACTAATATCGATGCAACTATCAATTGATTTCCTACTTGAAATGTCATCTCACATATTTATGGCTTAATTTTTCTTGACCTGTTAAGTAGGTTGAATACAATATTGTATGCCATTACATTTGTTGCTTGTTTTTGTTTGCTTGTGTCAGGTGTTCAAAGGAAGGAAATGAAAGATAGCTGGAGCGAGGAAGCAAAATCATCACCAAGTGGAATAGCATTATAAAAGATAGGCCCTCTTAATTGATTCTAGCCTAAGGAAACTTCCATAGATTGTCTGTTTGTGACTAGACCTGTTCTGTCAAGCTAGAGGAATTGTTTGTGTCCGCACTTAGAATTTATCTACATCACAGGATTGGACTATGGATGCACGGTAAATCCTGAGATACTAGGAGGCACTCAAATTCCTCACGGTGTAGGAAAATAAATCCTGTTGCATCCATGTTGATTAGTGTTTTTGGTGTGTTCTATGAGCCCAACATTCATGCTTGGAATATGGCACGAGGGTGATTGATTGAAGAGAGACTTGGCACAACCAATCTATGGTCGGGTGGAATGTGGTAGTACCATCTCCAGTTGGTTCATTGCATTCAATAATGAGAAATTCATTCCCTTGAATCTCATGTGTAAATGTATTGATGTATATGTGGATTTTGATGGCTAATATGTTTATGGTATTTTTGTTCCTATTATGTTGGTTATATGTATATTTTATGATAATAGCTTTGTATGGCTCTCAAGATGTTTTTACTTGTATATGAATGGATATTGTGTCTATGACCTAATAAAGGATAATGCAAAAATTGACATGAGGGAATAATGGTTCATAGAAATTCTCAAATAAATATGAGATCCCTACACTTAATTATGTTGTTTACAGTTGTAGGTTACATGTTGATGATGTGTTTAATGAAACGCTTGTCATGGCTAGTAGGGGTTTGCTTATGGTCTTGTTCAATTGGTTTCTTTTGCATCATTGTTTCCCTATATTTTTACTGATTCTAATCTATCACTCTATTCTGGGAAGTGGCCTAGGCTCTAGGCCAGAAAAGTGGCTTTAATCCCTTGATCGCTGGCACAGAATTGGAACTTCGGGTTTCTCATCGTTGGCAAGCAAGCCTGTGAGAGCGACTTTAGGTTGTTGGTCCTTGCCCATAGCATGAGAGCGATTAAGGCCTAAGAGATCCATAACAATAGTGGGACCCAATGACAATCTGTTTGAGTGGCTAACTTGTCTCCTAACAGTTTTGTTGATGATGTTGGATGATTGTGTGTGATTTTTCTATTGATTCCACTTCCTTAAAGTTACTTGGGAGGCCAAATCTGATCATAGTAGCCTCTCATCTCATGTTTACCCAGTTGGCATAATTACTTGGGTGGATGTGAGAGGAGGGTGTTACAATGACATTCGCTCATGTATAGTAATTATGTTATAGTACTACACATATTTCACAATACTGAACAAAATTTGACCATTAAATTATTTACAAAAGTATATTCACATTGATCTCAAACTCTGTAATCTCTATATACAACCTGGATCTTTATTTCATTTGTAAGAAATCAATTAGCATTATCAATGTGTAGGAAATTAACACTGTCCCCTAGATATAAAATGATTATTCTTCAGTCACCAATCCTCAGGAGTACACTGAAATGTTACAATTGGGAATATCAATCATCATTGCAGATTACCCTTATTATTACCCAAAAAAAACAAGCATATATATATATATATATATATATGAACGAAAGACTAACCAATCATAATTGGGTAAACGATTGTTGTACTTTGTAGTTAGCCATGTATTTTCTTGTTATCATGTTGTCATTGCTGCAAAATATCACCAATCCAACAAACATAAATGTTTACTACATTAGTAATGAAATTCAATATTTATATTTCAGTTAAGGCCTCTACTTTTACAAGATCACAAAGAAATATTCGTTCTCACGGCCTGTAAGCAAAAATGGAGTCGATACACAACACCATCTATATATTGCAAAAAGGATTAAAACAACTCAATCACGAGCCTTTTGGCTACTTTGGTTTAAGTGATAATTAAAACAGATGTATCACATATCTTTAATATAGTGTCTTTCTACTAGATTTTCTCTTGATCGACTTTGGAATTTCTGCAAAGTGATTCAACTGAAAAGAAAAATAAAATGAAAAATTATGGCCATCGGTCCCAACTTCAGCCCTAGGGTTACCTCTTGTTTTGATCAACATCATTGATCGATCAAGGTGATCAAGGCGAGATGAGGAGTTACGAAATGACTGAAGAGAGTGGAAGCAACAACTTAGCAAGTGGCAAAAAGTAATAATTTAATTTAATTTAATTGGTTATTCTTTCTTTTGAAACCAAAAATTGTAACCTTTCATTTCTCAAACCCTTAATTTAATCTGTTCGATTGTGACTTAGAAGAAGAATATTCCACGCTTATCAAATCACGACCGTCCAAACATTTTTTTATTTATAAAAAAATGAAATTCGTGAACCTCAATTCCAATATAGATCACGCTTAAATTGTACTCCTTTATATTTGATGAATAAAGGTGCATATTGAGAAAATGGACATGTTTTTGGATGAAAAAAAAAGACATTCATAATAAAAACTAATTCTTTGGATGCAATGGAATATTTTTCTCAAGCCATAATGTACATACATAATATATCTTTGAAATGTGGCAACAGGGGCTCAAGATCTCTATCAACAACAATAACAACTCTTCAAGTAGGGCTTTGATACCATATTTGTGAA
Source organism: Pinus taeda (assembly GCA_000404065.3). Lineage (NCBI taxonomy): Eukaryota > Viridiplantae > Streptophyta > Pinopsida > Pinales > Pinaceae > Pinus > Pinus taeda. The sequence goes on along the minus strand of APFE030611981.1, from coordinate 154,257 downwards.
AACAATGTATTGGATACAAGATGAATAACTTCTATAATTACACACAACTAGATCAATATTGCAACAATAGTATTTTTACATGATTAAAACCCTCTAATTGAGAAATTATCCATGGCTTGAGCCACGATAGCCACTTGAAAATTTTTTGAGGAGAATATGAGTCATTAGAACACTTTATGTCTAAAACATATGCGACTAAAACATATTAAAGAAATACACTACAAAATTAAGAAATAAGTCACCAAAAAACCTTTTACTTTATCTATATTCAATACAAAACAACTCGGATCTTGCTTAATCATTTGTTCATTATTGTTAAAAAAAAATAATAAAAAAACACTTTTACATTAAAAACACCTTAAACCCTATTAACTGAATCCTATGTAATTAAATATCTTACCAATTATCCAAACACTTTCTGTGAAAGATACCGTGTAATTAACCAACATTCACATTCCTTCGCAATTCTAAATAAAATTAACCAAGATACCGTGTAATTAACCAACATTCACATTCCGTCGAAATAAAATTTTAATTTTAATTATTATTTTTTTACCATTTGAAATGGACACAAGATTTGGCAGAGAGAGAATTGTTCAAAGCAGTTTGCATTGCTCGGCATCCAAACGCGCTAAACTGTACTTTTCAAACTCAAGACCGAGTGTTGACATGACAATTTTTCAGGCCGATAGTGTCTCTTAAAAAAGGTGGACTTAGCAAATCTATTTGAAAGGTTTTACAATTTTGGACCTGAGTTTGTTTTGATTTTTGCCTTGCATTTTTTGAAAAGAAAATGAATAAGTTGTCAACTCCTCTTGTACAGTGATGTGCGGTTTGACGGTAGGTCTTCTTGGGCGAAGCCCATGAGACCGAGGTTCAAATCTCACGGAGTACAGTGACCTGTTATGGTGGCGGCTAGAGGGGCAGACTCCCCAAACCGTCGGAGCCTGCTCTTGCTAAAATCATAGGATATTAGTATACCCGACTTACAGGGGGTTGGATATACTCTTGGTGTTTTAGGCCAAATATGAGGTGGTTGGATATACTCTTGGTGTTTTAGGCCAAATATGAGGTTTGATCCCGGGTCTCTCCTGGATTAGGCTTGATAGTTACCGTTTCACTATGTGGTTAAAAAAAAAAAAAAAAGTT
>APFE030611981.1:133192-152151 GCA_000404065.3 Pinus taeda | reverse complement strand
ATTTTAAAAAGTTTGTAGGAGAAGTGATAAGTGTTCTGTTAAGGCATTTTTTGATGTCGAAGTCACCGGTTCAATTCCTCGTCTTAATTGAGGCGATATATTGGACATGATGAAGATGTAGTCCTGCCAAGCTTACAAAAAAAAGTTTTAATTTAAAAAAAAATGGTGTTTTTTAGATATTTAATAAATGTGAAGCGCAGAGTGAATCTTTTTTTCATTTAATTGCTTTAGAATACGATAGGATGTTTCTAAACATTTTAAGTATAAGGGGTTAACTTATTTGATTGTTGTTAGAGTTGGAAATTTGGCTAAATGATTCCAGACATTTTAGGGCAAGGGGTTGGTTCAATTAACTGTGGCCTATGTTGATGGGCATTTGCCTAGTGCCATATAGCTTGTTTTTGGTCTATTCATTTTGTGTAATGTACATTCACCTCATGTTATTCTAGATGGATGAGTTTACTAAAAATTTCATCCATAAATGTAAGAAAGCAACAAAGAACATTCACCTCATGTTATTCTATAATGATGGGTTTACTAAAAATTACATCTAGAAATGTGAGTAAGCATGCCTTGAATTTTCTTACAAACTTACATTCACGTCATATTATTCTATATTGACAGGTTTACTAAAAATTCTATCTAGAAATGTAAGTAAGCATGCTTTGAATTTTCTTACAAACTTTTCCTTAAAACATTTCTATCTCAATTTGTTTTCTTCTTACTTCAAAATAATATCTAAAATTAGAACAAATTTATGTGAATTCATACTGAAATTCAAAATTAGAATGAATATATCATTAGATGATATCAGTAATCCATAGATAATTCATTGTTGTATAAACATAATGAATTAATTAGTAATTTGTTTTAGTTAAGATAATTGTAGTATTAAATTCAAATAATTAAATTTGAAAAAAAAACAATGACATACAATTCTTTTACAATATTGAGTACATATGTCTAGCATAAAAAAATTGGAACATACATCAAACTAGTAATATGTGTAGCTATACTTAATATGGTCCTTATCATTTTTGTGTAAATATAGGGTTATATATTACTTTGATGAAAAATTTCTTCCTTGGTGGTTTCGTGCACATCATATCAAGGGTACCACACATATAAAAACTACATGCTAAATTGTATATATATTTAAGCTTAATCAAATCATATTTCATAAAATTCATATATTTAATAATAAAAATAAATTTTAGCCCCTAGGGGGTAGCTCACTTGGCAATGGCCAACAAAATGAAGTGTTATGTGCAAGGAAGTTCGAGGTTCGAGGTTTAACTCCCCTCGATCCACTTTTGCTTGCTGAATGGGCATGTTTAGGTCCCTAGAGGTTATGGCGGTAGCGGTTGGAATTGACCTTGTGTCATATGAGTACCACACCAACCAAGTTGTCGATTCCTTTAGATATATGTATACTATTTTATTTATTATGTGTTGGTATATGCACTAGGTATATGTTATATGTTGCAAAAGAACATCAACAAATAAAAGGGATATCAATGAATCCAAAAGAACTTTGAGAAGTTTCAAAGAGCTAATTCATTTGAATAACATGACTCTTCTATGATCCTCCTCTAAGATAAATGAATTAGAGCACCATTATATCACATTGCATGTCAACATTATGAGTTTGTTGATTCAATAGAATCAAGGGGTTTCTCTATTGGAAGTTGATAACATGGTTAGAAATTTGGCATTTAATCTTTAGAAAGATGGTGTGTCCTTATCCTCAAATAATCATGTCAAGCATATTAGGCCATGCACTCAATGAGATTGAGGGTTTCTTCTATGAGGAGGATAGGATAGAATGTACACTTTAAATATCTACATTACAACATATAAAATTATTTTGGATTTGATCTATCCTTCTTAAATATTTATTAGAGAAACTTCATCCCGAAATAACATGTTCATATAAGATAATGAGTGTGATGACAATATCAAATATGAGTTTTTTTCTTATCCTATAGCTAAAGGTGTACTAATTTACACTTGTTTTCAATTCCATAGTAAATTTTCCACCCTCCATTTATCATTTTTCTAAAACAATAGTTCCAATTGAGCTTACGATGAATATTGATTCTAATACCTTTGTATGAAGGAACTTTCTCCAAACTATTATTGACATATATGAAAGTGTAGTAAGCGATCTTATAGGATTTGACTATCATAACCTTTATTTTGTCTATGTTCATAGTCATACCCATATTAGAGAATAGATCCTTCAGGATTCTTAGATGACTATTGAGGCCATATGGATTCCATGCCATAAGAACAATACCATTAGCATAACGAAAAAGGTTGACGACTATACTAGAAAGATTGGGCTAGTAAAATTGCTTCTTTCAACTAGCATTCTAGCTTTATCAATGTAAATAACAAAGAGAGTAGGGGATAGGTCCTTGGTTTTATTATTCCTTTATTATATTGTGTTCATCAATCATTATACCTAAAATTTTGAAGCTCATAGAAGAAAGTTGAAATTACAATGGGTAGTCAACATTGAATATATTTGAAGGTTATTTTCACTAGCCCAAAGGCCAACTTGAAACCTAAAGTAGTGAGGTTCTTTGCCTTTACAAAGTACCTTGGCATAGTTACATAATCAAGAATTTCTTGATAAAAAACACAATGCCTTCATGAAGCATTGCTTGAGGGACAAAGGATAAGAAATTCCTGATAGTATAACATAATGGAAAATGGAATTTAGATTTTCTTTTTAACATAATAAATAATTGACTTCAAAAATAAGCATTTTGGTATTTTGGAAAGACAAAAGAGAGATTATTTTGGAAAGACGAAAGCATTCAATCACTATTTTTTCATAGTGGCCCTTTTTTCAAATTGCTAAAAAATTATAAAATATGACTTTGAAAAGCATGTTGATATGGATCCTCAATTTTGTTGGGATTGAATGATATAGGATATTGCAGGGAAGTTATTAGCCTACTAGTAGCTTGTTATCCCTTATTTTTAAAGACAAAATCATGCAACCATTCTTCTTTTCATGATGACCCATTTTTCGAACGGCTAGAAGAATATAAAATATATGGCTTTGAAAAACATGTTGATATGGATCCTACATTAGGGGAATTTTGAGGTCTAAAATGGGTCTTCTAAGAAAATGTACAACCAAAATAAACTTTATAAGAACCAATAGGATTCAATATGATGATGTCAACCATGAGGGATGATTAAGCTTTTTGGAGTAAAAAAGTAAAATGATTAAAAAATAATAAAATAATAAAACTACTTTTTCAACTCGTATTTTCAACTTATCTCCCTAAGATTTTACTCAAATTTCGAATGAGAGTACTCATTGGATGAAAAATTTAATTCCTCATCTAAGGATTACCCATGTTGCATACTTTCGATGGACCCTATTACACAAAAATGAGAAATGCATGAAAAAACGTGACTGCAATCAAAAAACGTGACTGCAATCACGTTTTTTCATGTATTTCTCATTTTTCATGTAGCAGGGTCCATCAAAAGTATGCAACATGTGTAATCCTTGGATGACGAATCAATTTTTGCATCCAACGAGTGTTTATGCTCATTTGAGTAAAGCCATAGGGAGATAAGTTAAAAATACGAATTGAAAAAATAGTTTTTTCTTTTTTTCCCTCTAAAATTTGATGATGTCATCTAATCTTATTTTATTATTTCCACTATTATTTTATAATTTCCTTAGGAGGCCCATTTTAGACCTCAACAATACCCTAATGAAATCACATTGAGATTTAGCCATACATGGGATATTATCCATGTTATTCCCTTATTAGTAGATTATTAACAAGTTAGCTTAGTCTTTGTCAAGATAGTTAGCATGTTTGTTGTTTTGATCAACTATGATCAACCCTTATTTTATATTTTACTCTTACAACTATATAATTGATCCAAACGTAAAATATATGTGTTTATTGACAATTTTTCAAATCATTTTTTTGGATCTTGGCATCTCTTTCCTGTATCTATTAGTAACATCACATGTTTCACTCTTAACGTACATAGCCCTCGTTAGATAAAATTTACATCAACAAAGCCTAGTTCATGTACCACATGATCTTGTGTGCTTCTAACTCTCCCATAATATACCTCCAAATATTTAGCCAACCTTACAAATTCCTTTTGAAAATATCCTCAAGGAGTACCTCATAGACAACTAGCTTGGTGATGCCATACAACACAATGCATCTTCTTAGCACATCTTTCTACATTCTCCCAACTCCAATGATCACATATTTAGTGAATATTTGTCTGTTAGTTTTATCTATTTTTACACTTTATTGGAGATGTGATATGCTTTCATTTGAAAACGGTTCAATGGATGGTGCCAAAGTTGGTCTATTGGAATTTTGGGCATTGAGAGAATAAGGAAAGGACTTTAGGGATTTCCTTGAAGTAGACAATCCTAATAAGAATTTTACGTGATATGCTAATTTGCATACAACATGGCAAGAGTTGTCATGTATCAATGACGTGGTAGTATACCATGGTGATATGATTAGGAATATTAGTTTTGTTGTGCTAATATCCTCCTCAGATTATAAACAAAATGCTATTCATGTGCTTAAGGATTCATGAGTTTATTGCAAGTGAAAATGAGTTTTTATGTTAATTTTATGAGAATTTAACATAAATAAGAAACTAAAAAACAACATATAAATGTACGAAACATCACCAAAAACACATCACAATAGGAACATGATGAACGAGTTCAACCCTCCTAGGCTACGTCTCCTTAGTCCAGCTTCCAATGGCTTGGGCCTCTCTATTATGCTCAAATGTATAAAAATATGTGTTTACAATGCTCAAATACTTCTGCAACCTGCTCCAATGAGTCCAGAATGTCCAAAAATGGCTACCTAGCCTCTTGTTTCTCTCAATTTGGTCGAAAACTGAAGAAGTTATGACCTCTCATAGTTTCTCCAATATTCTCTCTACAAATTACCCAAAATCTGGCACCGAACCCTCATTTTCGCCCAGATTCTCCCTAATTGACCACCAAATCTTCCGAAATTCAGAAGGATTTGTTAGGATGATAATTTGGCTGTCGAGGCCTAAAAATGTGGAAATTAGGGTCTTATGGAGGGACATGCGCCCAAGGGATAAGCCCCAGCGCTAACCCCTTTCCTCCGACAGTCACATAATTGTTGGCGGCTTTGAGAGTGGTGTTCACATGGGTGGTTAAGTCTACCCCTACCTCCAATCTATGCAATAACAAACTTCAAAAATTTCGCGCAAACATAGTGCTTAAGAAACATTCGCGTGGTGCAATGGTAGTTTGCTCTATTGTATGTTGGGAGGTCACAGGTTTGACACTTGTTGCCTCCACCCAGACTATAACAAAATTTTGGTGGCTTCCTGGGCTGCCATGTAGCGGCCTCTGGCTAGGCCACATGTCAGCCCGTAGTTGGCCAACCCACTAACCAATCAAAATTGGGGAATTTCAACAAATGAAAATAAGCCACTTGTCAGCACCCCATTCGCTGAAATAAACTGTTGACCGGTCAAACTGCACAGTCAACTTTGCCATGTCAGCACCCAATGAGTAGTACAGATGCACAGTCAACAATATGGACTACTGACTGGGCTATCCTTTTTTTTTAAATTTTATTGTTTTGGAAAGTGGACAAAACTCATTTCTGGAGTCATATGGAGTCCATTTCGCGTGAAACGAGTTACATCAGATTCAAGATGATGAACACTATGCTGTCGTACATGTTCTAGATCAATCCAACAAATTTGAATTTTGAGCTTTTTTTTGAGCACCTGATCACATGGTGACATGATGCAGGAGCATTCAAGGTTTATAAGACCTAGGAGTCTTATCACACATTTACTAAAGGGAGTGGGTTCCCTTAATTATTTATTTATTTTCCTAAGTTTATATTGAGTTTTAAAGAGATTGGAATGTAATTTGATTAATAGGGAATATCTCGTGAGGTGTAGAGATCTTAGAAATGAATGAGTAATCCTAGGAAGAGTGAGGATTTTATGGATTTGAAATATCTAATTTAGGATTTTGTTGAGGAAAAAATGGAGCTGAAAAGCAAGTTTAGGATAAAGTGAGAGAATTGTGGGATCAGAACTAAAATAGTTCATGAATCCTTTTCTTTTATATATTGTAAGCTTTAAAAACATTCGGGAAGTTTTTTTTCAATAAAGAGTTCTTCCTTTTGGGAAGAGAATTGGAGGTTAGCTATAGGTTAGAAAGATTAGTAGAGGGATTTAATGGAAAAGAACTGAAATAGTCGAATGTGACGGTTTCCTTTGTAAATATTTTATAAATACCAAAACAATGTGGATTTGTATATATCTGTGTGACAATCAGGGTTTCTCCGCTTGAATAGTTGAATTTGTGCACTAATAGTGAGAGTCTGTGATTATTAATTTCCTAATTGGTACCTTGTTGCATCTCTGTAATTTATACGCATGAATGGTCCAATTCTGGAGGTTTTAGATTCCGTGTGAAATGATTGAATCTTTATTCCTTATGTTTCAAACTCACACGATTCTGTGTTCGTTATGTTTTGATTCTATAATAATCCTTTTGGTGATATAGGTTTATGCTGGTAACTACCCTTGGCTTGGTGGTCGGATGTTCTGTAAACTCATGTATGGTTATTGATTAACCATAAAGGAATAAACGTGACAGTCTAAAATCTAGCAGTTTGAAGATGATCGACAGAAATTGTGTGAATTCGAAGGAGTATTATGGTTGCAGAGTGCAGACTGGAGTCAAGGTAAAAGTGGCGGGGGAGAAATAAATTTGGTAGATTGCTAAAACTGATGGAAATTGCAAGGAAGCGGTGATTTTCCGATTAGAGGAGATCGACGCATATCATGTCAGAACATGCAAGCAGGTTAACATTTTACCCAGACGTAATGTGGTTATTAAAAATAGTTTAAGGTTCAGAGTGATCAGATCGTCCATTTAATGGGTGATCGGATGCATATCACTTCTGAAAGTGCACATAGGTTAACATTAGAAATGGATATGATAAGGTTTTAGACAATGGGATTAAAACCTTGTTGGGTTCTAGTCATCAAGACTGTTTGTTGGTTGATTGATCGGATGATAATCACATATGAACATGTGCGTGGGTTAACGGACTTGTTGTGACCCGATATGTTATCAAAGAGGATTAAATTTTATTTGAATTTTGGTCATACAAGCCAAATGATCGTTTCATTCCGGCTGTGTTTAAGCATAATGCATGCGAGAGGAGTCACACTAGTGTGTGAACTGCAATATTGTGAAGGATTTTTGTGAACGAAACCATGGGCCACCACAATGAAAGTGTCTCACGATAAAAATTAACCATACAGTGGGCCCATAACCCAAAGGCCGCAGATCAGTTCGCGAAAGCTACGGCTTTGCTGCATCATTTTTGGTATCAGAGCCTGACTAATGCTCTGTGGAATTTGTTCAAAGATTGAATTTTATTCCCAATAGGTATATAATTTGCATTATAATGGACCTGATATAGAGGGAGAACAGGACACAATGATTCATGCATAGAGGAAACCTGAGATGTTGCAGACAATGAGAACTTCAGCATTTCATCAAAGACAGATTGTGGAAAAGATTTGAGAAAGACAGAATCAGGTAGAGGTTGTGTACATTTTAAAATTTCAATGATATATATGAGAACGCAAAAGTAACAATAGATGTTCCAACACGTAGCTGTGACAAAGAAGCAAATGAAGAAATTGCAACAAGTGAAGTGAATATGGATGTACTCAGCAAGAAAAGAAATTTAGTTGAAAGAAGAACTAAAGTGCAGATAGTGAAAATAAAATGAGCATGTGTATTGCCCAAGCAAGTGAAAGGTTAAAGATATATATCATTTGAATATCTCTTAGGTATGAGTTATATTTTGATGTCGGCTTCATTTGAATTGTGTTATAGGGAAGAGAGTGATAGGACAACACACAGTAGCAGACTGTGTAAAGAAAGAGAGGAAATGTGTTAGTGTCAGTGAACCTAAATATTCTAGCTGAAAGTTGGGTACGGAGGACAGTTAAAGTGATCTCAAGGGAGGTGAGTTGAGGATATAAGCCTAAAGAGAGTAGAAGAGAGTGCTCAAGAGGTTCCAGAGATAGAGAACCAATGTTTACCAAAAGACCAAGTCCAGAGAGGGGACGGGTGAGGTAAATGATAGAAGGGAGGACTTGTTGTTGCAAGAACCTTAGTGCATCTCATAGTGAGTGAGGAACTCATAGAGTGAGATGAGAAAATGACTACTAATAGTCATAGCAGGGGTTCAAAGAGAAGCCACAACATAAGAAAGAAAGGTTCCAAGGCAAATGGCATATGGAAGTAGTTGACTGATGAAGAATATGAGAGGGATAAGGCTGAGATAATAGTCCATCTTGAAGTATTGATGGAACTGTTACAGAGGAATGAGAAAGACCAAAGGTATGGTTGGACTATGAAAAGAAAAAAAATAAAATGGAATTTGCTGCAGAGATAGATCAAGAGGAGAATGTACATCAGATTAAGTGAGGAACTTAGAGCAGCTGAGTTAGAGGTGAAAGATAGCTATTGTAGACCTGAGCGAGAGGTTTACCTTGCTAAGGAAGGAGTCATTGATGATTTTATGAACTGTTGGACAAGTTTGAATCAACAGAGAGATGTAATGATTGAGACATCACAGAAAGAGGAGCATAGCGTTTTTGAAACTGATGATTTGTGTATGTATGCAGTTAGTGAACAAACTTTAGAAGATATGTTTATGCAGGTTGCTGAAGAAATGAAGTTGTTAGAAAAGATGGTCGTAATAGAACAGTTTTTAATTGATCATGTGTTCAAAGACACTGAATATGGACAATTGTTGAAGACTAACATGGAAGTTGAAGATGACGAGTCCAGTAAGACTTGCAAAAATATGGCAAAGACTTTGAGGACAAAAGAAAATTACAGATTGGAAAAGGAGAAGTAGAAAAGAGGTATGAAGGTAACCTTATGATGGGAGAAAACAAGAGTATATGTGCAGTACAAACACTTCAGGTAATGGGATTATCTCTTCAATTTTTATTAAAAAATTATGAATCTGTATTGATAGTTAATGGACAAGAAATTGTCTTGGAAGGACATAGTGGAAAATTAATGGAAAGGACTCTTACTAAAGAGTGTACTATGGAAGATAGTAGAATAGAAATTTATAAGTAGAATTCAGTCCAAGGAGGTACAATTAATCCATTAAAGGCTGTGATGAAGAAAGGAAAAGAGGACAATCAGGAACTTAAAGAGAGGTTGATAGAGACTAATGCACAATAGAAAATTGAAGATAATGTTATTTGTACAAATTGCAAAAAGAGTAAGGGTGAATGTAATTAGCAACTTGGAAAGAGACAAGCAATCTCAGAGGATGAAGGCAAGGATGCTTTCGTGAACTATGAATTTGCAGTAAGCAGCAAAGGAGTTCAATGGAATGTGATATTCATGGTGTTGACAGTAATTTTTACTGTTGTAAAAGGGACTTTAAAATGGAATGGAAAATTTATTGTATATGGTGATTTTGTTTCCTGTATGGGAACAAATAGAACTTTAGGTTCTAAAATCAGAGATTGGCATATTTTAATTGAAAAGAAAGAGGAATGGAAAAGGAAACTTAGTGCCTTACAGATTTGTAAGGAAGAAACATGAAGAATGAAAACGAGTGTGAAAGGAAGGAAGGCCAAAGAGAAGAGCAGAGAATAGAATTCGGAAATTAGACAACATTCAGGGAAAAGTAAAAACAAATAAGACTATTTCAAAATAAGACAATATGGAGGAGGATATGACAAGTTTGACATGTCATATGTGCATCAGGAGGATGACAAATTAGAGAAATTAAGGAGCAGAGCTAGCAGAAAATTTAATGTATTTTTTGATTTTGAATTATTAATTGTTGAATGTGGTTTTCAGGATGAAGGACAAACTACTCTTGGAGATATGTTTGCACAAGTAAACATGAAGGAGTATGTAAGTTCCAGAATTGTAGAAAGACAGCTTTCCTTATGGACACAAGAATATGGGAGAAAGCAACTAGTTGGCTCAAAAGCTTGGAATAGAGGAAGGAGAGTTGGCAGAGCTCTTAAACAAGTCATTGTAGAAGAGAAAGAAGATTGCAAAAGATGTGAAATTACAGTCCATGAACAAATTTTGTTTTTTATACAAAGAATATTCGAATGTCAAAAGTCTACCTTGAGTTTGCAATTGGAAAATTGGGTGAACAGTTCAGTCAAATTTAATATGAATATGGAGACAATTGAAGAAGGTTCAATAACTAAAAATTTTGCAGCTGGTGGATAGTATGTGGTTGAAACATTATATGTTCTTGTATCAAACAAGAACCAATCTTCTTTTGAAATTGAGAGGGTTCTACTTAAGCTATTAGATAGGTGGATGATGAAAACTACAAAGGTGATAAGCATGAGAAATTGTCAACGTCAGCAAGTCAACGAAAGATTGAAGAATATACATGACAACATAAAGGAAATGGTTTTTAGATAGAAGAATGTGTTGGTGATTGAGTCAGAAATCAAAATATACAGTCAGGTACAAGACAATGGAAAATACATAAAGTTGGACCTCAATTCTATTAAGATAATGACAAGACAGCAACAGACAAAGGAGCACAAATTTATGTTGTTTGAGGAGTTGTTTATGTAGGATATCAGCATCAAAACACTATGTAGTGGAGATGTTCATGACAGTAGACCACAAGGACATCCACAATATAGGGTTTGGCATCCAGGAGAAGGAGAGGATGCAGCAAAAACACCTGCAATTGGAAAAGGTCAAACAACCAATTGGAAGATGAAATCTGATGAAGTTTACAACAGAGGAAGTGGGAAGACATTTACTAAAGGGAGTGGGTTCCCTTATTTATTTATTTATTTTCTTAAGTTTATCTTGAGTTTTAAAGAGATTGGAATGTAATTTTATTAATAGGGAATATCTCGTGAGTTGTAGAGACCTTAGGAACGAATGAGTAATCCTAGAAAGAGTGAGGATTTTAGCAATTTGAAATATCTAATTTAGGATTTTGTTGAGGAAAAAATGGAGCTGAAAAGATACTTTAGGAGAAAGTGAAAGAATTGTGGGATCAGAACTGAAATGGTTCATGAATCCTTTTCTTTTATATATTGTAAGCTTTAGAAACATTTGAGATGTTTTTTTTCAATAAAGAGTTCTTCCTTTTGGGAAGAGAATTGGAGGTTAGCTCTAGGTTAGAAAGAGTAGTAGAGGGATTTTATGGAAAAGAACTGAAACAGTTGAATGTGACGGTTTCCTTTGTAAATATTTTATAAATACCAAAACAATGTGGATTTGTGTATATCTGTGTGACAATCGTGGTTTCTTCGCTTAAATAGTTGAATTTGTGCACTATTAGCGAGAGTCTGTGATTATTAATTTCCTAATTGGCATCTTGTTGCATCTCTGTTATTTATACGCATGAATGGTCAAATTCTAGAGGTTTTAGATTCCCTGTGAAATGATTGAACCTATATTCCTTATGTTTCGAACTCACACGATTATGTGTTTGTTATGTTTTGATTCTGTAATAATCCTTTTGGTGATAGAGGTTTATGCTGGTAACTACCCTTGGCTTGGTGGTTAGATGTTCTGTAAACTCATGTCTGGTTATTGATTAGCCGCAAAGGAATAATCATGACGGTCTAAAATCTAGTGGATTGAAGATAATCGACAAAAATTGTGTGAATTCGAAGGAGTATTGTGGCTGTAGAGTGCAGACTGGAATCAAGGTAAAAGTGGCAGATGAGAAAGAAATTTGGCAGACTGCTAAAATTGACAAAAATTGTGGGAAAGCGGTGATCGTCCGACTAGAGGAGATCGATGCATATCGCGTTAGAACATGCAAGTGAGTTAACATTTTAAACAGACGCGATGTGGTTATTAAAAAGATTTTAAGGTTCAAATTGATCAGACCGTTCGTTTAATGGGTGATCGGACGCATATTGCTTCCAAAAGTGTGCGCAGGTTAATGTTAGAAATGGACGCGATAAGGTTTTAGACAACGGGATTAAAACCTCATTGAGTTCCGGTCATCAAGACTGTTCGTTGGTTGATTGATTGGATGATAATCACACATGAACATGTGCATGGGTTAATGGACTTTTTGTGACTCGATATGTTATCAAAGAGAATTAAATTTTATTTGAATTATGGTCATACAAGCGAAATGATCATTTCATTATGGCTACGTTTAAGCATATTGCATGAGAGAGGAGTCACAAAATTGTGTGAGCTGCAATATTGTGAAGGAAACCTTGGGCCACCACAACGAAAGCATCTCGTGATAAAAATTAACCATATATTGGGCCCATAACCCACCGGCCGAGGATCAGTTCATGAAAGACACGGATTTGCTGCATCATGACACATGAAAAAGGGATGATGTGATGATGTAAACTCGTAGTTAGCTCCCACTCTCAAACTCTCTCATAAGATTTGATTTTGACCCCATAGATTGGTGTCATGTATCTAAAGGGAGTGAGAGGAAGTAGATTATGGATTGTCAAGAGAATCACTTGTCAATATTATGTTATAGTGAATTCACTATATTACATTTTTTTATATAAAAGGTTGTTATGAAATACTTACATGGACATTCGATATAAGTTTTTTGATGGGTAGAAATTATTGTGTACTCAAATCTTCATTGGATGTGGTTGTGCTATAGTTACTAGTTAATAGATCAATTTTCAACAGGCTACACAATGAGAACTCTCATTATGAAAAATGATGACGTGTGGGAAATTATTATCTATTCCATAGAGATAATTTAATAATTTATTTTCTGATCTTAACTTAGGAGATGGATATTTTTTAGTTTTGAACAGATTTGGATGATTGTTCAATAGTATTTTTTTGTAATTTATTTATAATCTTATACATATGACATACTAATGGGCATTATGTTTATAATAGTTAAGGAAGCTAATTTAATGCTATATAATGTTATCATATCTTGAAGAATGCATAAATGGATTTTAAAGGAAGAGGGAGGACATAACGACAGAGCCAGGGAGACTTAAGGGATGTATGTAGGATGCTACAAGGATGGTGTAATGATAGAAGAGGACACAAAAGGGACGATAAATGTACTTGATACAAATTGAATGTCAAAGGATGCAAAAAATATGTTAAATAGTCCAGAGGAATGCAAAAATCACATAAAAAACATACCATTCCCTTTAGATGAAGCTTCCAAAGTGCTCTTTCATATAACATTCAATACTGGATGCCAACTCTCCATGAGCCTTCTCAACTTTGCATGTCTATATATCATTGGCTAGGCGACTAATGATGAATTTGAGCTCTGTGAGAACTCACTTCCGAGATAATCTAATTTATATAACCCCTCTTGTGAACTCGTCTTATGGGATTTGTTTTATTTTATTTATATTTAAATGGTAATGTCTTTGCATGATATTTGCTAATATATATTTTAGTATGGTGGCTTTAATAATTTTTTAAAGTCAGGAATTTTATTAATTGGTAATTTCTTTGTATGATATTTGATAAGATATAATTTAGTGTAATGACTTTAACAATTTTTTAAAGTGAGAGAATTACATATTCCACAACTTCATATAAAGTTTGTTTAAATGAATTCAAATATTTAACATGCTCAAAAAAGTAGTATATGTAATAAGTTAGTATGTAATGAATTAATGTTTTCATATGAATGTTTTGGGAAATACTTTTATGTTTATCTTTATTGTGTTTTATACTATTGTACGAATAATAATTTCAATATTGTGGTATAATTAATGGTAGGCATAATTTGGTTATTGATAGATGTGTATACATTTTCAAAAATAAGTAAAAATAAATAAACAACTTTTCATAAGTATGTCAATAGACATGCCTAATTTGGAAAACAACTTGTAGAATTCTAATTTAATTACCAATATTTATTAGGTGAATAGTAGGGATTTAACCTCGATAGAATATTCTAGAATATTCTTAGTAGTATACACAAATCAAAGGTTGAGATTTAACTCTAAAGTAGTTATGTCTTTTTTCCCTTGTAATTAAATTGATTAATTTAAAAAGATCACCATATGAACAAGTGTAGAAGAACTTCTAAAGCTACCAATAAATTCAACGCTCCCTACTAGCAAAGAAGAGATTCTTCACCACCCCCAAATTGTCAATGTAAAACATGAGCTTCCCTTTCACTAGAGGCTTGGAAATAATATTTGCCACATGCTCCTCTGTGGAAATAACTGCAATTTCACAACACCTCTCTAGACCTTGTCTCTAATGAATTGATATTTGATCTCTATATGTTTGGATCTATCATGAAACATAAGATTTTTAAAGATTTTGATACAACTTTGTTTATCATAGTGAATCATAGTGGGATCCAACTCAAGACCAAATAAACTTGTCAGCATTGTGTAGAGGCATATGGATTCACAACTCACGAGACTTGTTGCCATGTACTATACCTTTGATGAGCTAAGTGCCACCGGCTACTATTTCCTGATACACCATGAGATCATGGTTGATACCAAGTTGAAGCAACATCTAGATGTGGATTTTCTATCCATAGAACTCCGAACCCAATAAAAATTCATGTACCCATGTAAATGTATTCCATCAACTCAAACATATCTCAATCCAAAATCTATTGTATCTCATGGGAATTTCAAAACATGCATCATTGTCACTTAGTGAATCTTTCTTAGGTCCATAATGAACTAGCTGAGTGTGTTCATTGCAAAACAAAAACCTAGACTAATGTTAACCAGATACATCAAGGACCCAATTAGTTGCATATATAATGTGGGATCCACCAACTCACCCTCATAATCACATAACTTCTTTAAGTTGGTGGTCATAGGTGTAGACATATACCTTTAACCCTCCATTTGAAATCTCTTCAAGATCTCAACTACATAGTTTCCATTCCTTAGGAAAAACTCTCATGGTCATTGCCACACCTCAAATACCAAAAAATAATGGATCGAGTTAATATCCCTCGTTTCAAACTCTAAAGCAAAATTTTCCTTTCACATCTGTATGAGCTTCTCTGATCCTACCAAGAATAGATCATCCACATAGAGGACCAAGATAAGTGGTTCACCCTCAAAAAGTACATAATACAAGTTGGAGTTTCCTACCCTCTCACCACGAACCTCACTTTGTACTTCTAGACACTACCATCAGTTACATGCTTGATATTGAAGATCCATCGAGAAGTGAACATAGACTTTCTCTCTATCCTAGGAACTATGTCCCACACTTAATTCCTCATAATGGAGTTATAATCCTCCACCATGGAATCCCTCTAGACCTACTCATATGTAGCCTCCTCAAAAGTGGAAGGTGCAGACTCACTAATGTTGTTTGACCAATATTCGACAAGGCCAAATAACTGGACATTCTTACTAGTGATCTAATTTATGTGAAAGTGAAAATAGGTTCCTCCACACGCTCCCATCATCTCTCAAGATCTATTCAGACCATATTAGCCTCCACCTGGTAGAGCTTGAAGGAACATATTTCTCCTCCTCCATATATAGAGGTTGTGTCCTTGCTGTTGATGTTTGTTGGTCCCTACTCAAACTTAGGAACCTCTTGCTCCTAATCCTCTACCCATGTTGGATTAGTATAATGAAACATCCTAAAGGTCCTACCCTCCTCAAACCTAGCATCCCAACTGATGATAACTCTCCTTTATCTTAGAATGTAGATCTTGAGGGCCTTTTTGACCTCACTGTAGCCAAGAAAAATGCTCTTCTCTAATGAGGGCCCTAAATTAGTTCTCTACTTTGTATGAATGTGGATATAAACTAGACGACCAAATATGCACGAATGAATCACCTCTAGTCTCACTCCTATGAACATCTATTAAGCCGTCTTGTCCTCCAATACTCTATGAGGACTCCTATTCTACAAATAAAAAATTATATTACATGCCTCTTCCCACAAAAACATAAGCAAGTATTTATCACATATCATTTTCTTTGTCGCTCCCACCATGGTCCTATTCATCCTTTCTACAATCCCATTCTACTGAGGGTTGTAAGGAAATGTGAGTTCCTTATTAATCCCTAACTTCTTGTAGAAATCCTTAAACTCATTGGAGGTATACTCACCCCTATTATAAAATTTGCATATGCTAATATTCTTCCTAGTCTAGTTCTCCTTAAGAGATTTGAATTCTTTTAACTAACTAAAGACCGCACCCTCGGTCTTCAAGAGCTCGATACAAGTCTTCTTGGAATAGTCATATATGAATTTCATAATGTAGCTAGACCATGTGATTGATTTTACAAACATAGGACCACATATATCTGAATGCACCAAGTCTAATGTCTCCTTGGACCTAGTCTCACTATGAGGAAACACTACCTTCACATTCCTTCTAAGAACATCCCCTTTACAAAATCCCTCTTGATCCACCTTAATATTTGAAAAAACTATAACTTCCCTCTATAACATAAGAAGAACCCTATAATGTAGTTGTCCCATCCTCATATGCCAAAAATCACTCTGATTATCACTGTCACGTAAAATATCCTTCACCAATTATCCTCTCAACAAATATAGGTTTTTCTCCTTACTCACCTCTTGTTGGGATAAAATCCTTTCTCCTAACAACTACTTCACCTCCCATGAAGTAGACCTATAGTACTATGTCCTCCATGGCCAAAACTGAAAGGAGATTATTTTCTAACCCTAATACAAACATCACTTAGTTCACCTCCATGATAATACATGAGTCCATTTAAAACTCAATTCTACCATCACCCTCTATTGCATACTTGTTGTTGTCTCCAAGCTCCACATGTAGGTCTCTAAGCTCTTTAGCCATGCTAATGAATATATCTCGAGATCTCGTCATGTGATGAGATGCTACATTATCCACAAACAACACCCCTCTCATAAGATTTCCAAAAAGGCATGACACCAAGGAAAAATTATTCTCGGACTTCTTAACCAACTCATTCATCTTTGTTTTCTTTCTTATAGATTCCTTTCCCTTGCCCTTCTTCTTGTTCGGGCATTTTCCGGACAAGTGACCGAACAAACGACTTGCAAAGCATTTTACTTTGATCATGTCCTTCTCATTTTTACTTTGTGAATATCCTCCTGCACCTTAGTTCTGCTTGGCCTTCCCCTTTCCCTTATTCACTTGCACAACAAGAGGAAGTTTCTCATCCCAAACTGCCACTCCTATGTTGTCCACTAGTTATTGAACTCTCCCAAATTTATTCTAGGTGAAGTCATCCCACAACCAGCTCCAATTAAAAAGATGTTGTCCAACAAGGATCCCCTCTACAAAGGTGGTCCATTGCTTAGTGCATCCCTTTAGAGCTACCTTCACTAGATCCAAATCACTCATAGATTCTCCCACAGCTCACTCATCACGAGTTTGTTAGATCCCGGTGAGATATGATGTTATAGTATTTGATTTTTTATTTTAGATGCTGCTCAACTTCTCCTGAAACACCATTGTCCTATTCTCATTTTTACTTTGATAAGGACTAGTTAAGGTTGCCCACATCTTATGTGTTGTGTCCTTAGTTTTTATGTGAGAAATTATATGATCCCTCACATCATCCTTGATAATACCCATCGATTTCACATCCTTCATATTTAATTTGGCTAATAGGGTAGGGTTAGAAGGAACCTGGATCACTATGTTTTCAGAATCCCACAAATCATTCATTTTCAGAACAATAACGATTCACTCATTCCATGGACTCAAAATAGTAGCTCCAACCAACCTATATTTATATATCAAGCTCAATAAGGTCATTTCACAAATCAACATTGGTCACAAAACCCTAGTTGTAAAATAAAAATTATTTTCTCGTAGAAAGGAATAACTTGTAGTTCTAAAAGCCTTGTGATCTTATAACTTTCCTTCATAATTTATGTAGCTCTGATACCATGTTAAATTTCCAATAATAGTATAGATTTATTTATACATTAACAATTTTTGTTCCTAGAAAATTATTAAATAAAATTTTGAATTGCTATAAAAATAAAAGCATTGGTGTTTAACTTTTGAAATAAAATATTTGCAGTGAAAAGATAAAATTAAAGAGATCAATTACATCACAACAATAAGTATATACCAATAACAATTCTCCTTCATTAGAATCCTCAGAAAAATTTGGGCCTAGACCCACAGAGAAAAATACATAAAAAATGCAATGTTATAACCTATAATTTGACCCTCAATGGAAAAATCAACCCAAGGAATTCAGCCCATAAAAAAATTGACCTCCTGAAGAAATCAACCTTGGAGAAACTTGACCTCCACCATCACGAAATTGACCCTCTTCTTTCCTCCTCATACGACTCTTATGCACTCAAGAAAATCAACCCATTGGATAAATCGACCTTTCCACAACTTGGCCTCATTTTTACATTAGCTACTCAACCTCTAAATTTCTTGAAATTAGCCTCCTAGAATTACTTCCAAAATTTTCCTCCACTCTTCCTCCCTTTTTTTCAGTCTAGTTGAGCCTCACACTGTAAAGAAAATCACTTCCTCCACTTCTTTGTTTTCACCTCTCCATTAGGCTTATTTTATAACTTCATCAAGCCAAATCCCTAACCCTAATCTCCTAAGTGATTGATGTTCAAGATTAAATCTCATGTCATTTGAACACAATTGGGATCATATATAAGTAACTTAAATAATTGTATTATTTATCCTTAGTACTTTGGATTAGTAGTTCACAATAATTAATTGAGTTTAATTATTGTACTTTTCCTAAACTAAACTTAGGAAAGAGGTCATAAACCACTTACTCTACAAAGCAAGTACCTAAAGAGGAAATCAACCATTTCCTACATGCTAAGACACCAAACTCATGTAGAAGGCATTGTGAAACTACCAAGAACTTCAACATTACATGTATTTTTAAATGTATATATTTTTAAGTGATAT
>APFE030611981.1:86095-131357 GCA_000404065.3 Pinus taeda | reverse complement strand
TTTTTATTTTTTTAACTTATTCATTTTGCAAAATAAAAGTCTTCTCCTTTCTAGAAGAAGGATAAAGGAAATGTAAAGCGGACTTGTCAGCAATTTGTAATTGTTTGGTAAAGATGTTAGCAATTTGTTCATTTATGCCAACATATTCAAGCTTGATATTCTTTTTGGCGACCTGCTCTCTAACGAAATGATATTTGATCGGAATGTGCTTTGTTTTGGAATGCATCACAGGATTCTTGGAGATACTGGTGGCAATGGTATTATCGCATAAGATGGGAATAAGCTCATCAAACTTGATTTGAATATCTTGCAAAGTTTTCTTCATCCAAAGAACTTGAGTAGAACAAGTTGCTACTGCGATATATTCTGCTTCCATTGTTGACAACAAGATTGAAGACTTCTTCTTACTTAATCATGAAACAAGGCAACCACCTAGATAGAATGTTTCTCCACGGATACTCTTTTGATCATGAACACTTCGCCCAATCTGCATCTGTATAAACTTGGATAACTAGACCATTTCCTTTGGGATACCATAAACCATATTCTATTGTGCCCTTAAGATATCGAAAAATTATTTTGATGGCAATAATATGAGATTGTTTTGGTGCTGCTTGGAATCTTGCTACTTGTCCAACTTCCTGCATTACGTCTAGCTAAGAAGCTATCACATATAGAAGACTGCCAATCATAGATTTATACAACCGTTGGTCCACATCCTTTGACGAATCTTCTAAACTTAACTGCAACTTGTTACCATTGGGGTAAGGATAGGCTTGCAATCTTCCATCTTGAATTTCTTGAGAATTTCCTTCACGTCCTTGGTTTGATATATAAATATTCATTTATCCTGTTGAGATATCCGAAGCCCTAAAATGTATGTCAGATCGCCAAGTAGAGACATTTCAAACTCACTTTGCATCTTTGTGGCAAATTTTTAACTTAATTTGTCATTGTTGCTTCCAAATATTATATCGTCCGCATATACCTCAATAATTGTTAGGTTATCTTGATCCACTTTCACATAGAGATTGTTTTCGACACTTCCTTTATTGAATCCCTGTTGATGGAGATATGCATCAAGATGAGCATACCAAGATCTGGAGCTCGTTTGAGACCATATATTGTCTTCTTTAATCTGCAGGCATAGTCTTCCTTGTCAAAGAGCAGAAAACCTTCAGGTTATTCAATGTAAACTTCTTCTTCCAATTCTCCATTTAAAAAGGCTCACCTAACATCCATTTGGTACACCTTGATTTTTCTTGAGCATGCATAAGAGAGAAAAATATTGATAGATTCCATTCTGGCAACAATAGAGAATATTTCTTCAAAATCAGTTCCTTCTACTTGTGCATATCCTTTGCAGACTAATATTTCCTTATTCCTGGTAACCTGTTCGTCCTCATTCAATTTGTTTCTGAAGACCCATTTAGTTCCAATAATATTTTTATCCTTTGGTTGTGGAACCAATTCCCAAGTGTTGTTCTTCTCAATTAGATCCAATTCTTCATTCATATCTACTACCTAGTGTTCATCTTGACTAGATTCCTCAAAATTGCTACGCTTAAAAATTGTTAAAATAGTAGGGTGGGCTTGGTGTGATGAACGAATTTGTTGACTTATTTTTGTTATAATTCCTTGATTTATGTTGCCAATCATTTTATTTGACAGATGATTATTTTGACACAATTCTTTTAAAACTTTTGGAGAAGTTTCTTGTATATCCTGTTGATCTTTTCTTATTTCCTCTTGGTTGACTGTTGTTTCCTTATTTGATTGGTCTTGTTCTGGATATTCTTCTTCATCCTTCATGGATTCTACCGCAAGCCCCTCAAAGATGATCTCATTGTTATCCTTTAGAACACAGTCTTCGTCAAAAGTAACATTTATGCTTTCAACTATTAGTTTTTGTCTCAGATTGTAGCATCTATAAGCCTTTCTTTTGCATGAATAACCAATGAAAATACCTTCATCAACACACGAATCAAACTTGCCCAATTTTTGGTCTTCTCTTTTGATGTAGCATTTACTTCCAAATATTTTGAAGTATTTGACGTTACTCGGTCTTCCCTTCCATATTTTGTACGAAGTCATGTTACAATTGTTCCTAAGCCGACCTCTATTTATAATGAATACAATTGTATCAATTAATTGAACCCAAAATTTATCATCCAATTTTGAGTCATTTAACATTGTTCTAGCCATTTCTTGTACGATTTTGTTTTTTCTTTCAGCAACTCCATTCTGTTGTGGTGTTGTGGCTATTGAGAATTGCCCTTTTATTCCATTTTCGTCACAGTATTGCGAAAATTCTTTGGAAGTGAACTCTCTGCCATTATCTGATCTCAAACATTTGATGTTCAAATCGATTTAATTTTCGACCAATTCCTTGTATATTTTGAAACATTCGAATGCATCAAATGTTTTTCTTTAAGAAAACTGTTGTCATTCTGGTGTAATCATATACCATTAGCATAAAGTATAAATCACCTTCTAAACCTTTTGTTCTCATAGGACCACATAGATCAGTATGTTTTAATTCCAATGGACATGATGCAAAGTGTTCCTATGACATTTAAAGACCTATCATTTCCAAAAGACATTATTCCATCCTTCTTTTCCTTCAAGGATATGAACTTATTTCTATCTCCAATCATATGCATTGAGAAACCACTGTCAACATACCAAACGTTTATGTTGCTTTGAGCCTTGAGAGAAATAGCACACCTTTTAGTATTATTTTTCCATACTTGTTCATTCTGATTTTGCGAGAATTTCTTTGAAGAACTTCCAAGGCTGCAATCTTTAGCAAGGTGTCCAAAATTGTTACATTTTTAACATTCGACATCATCTCTCAAATGATGAAATCTTTTGATATTCTGTCTAGTTATGGAATATCCATTTCTAAAATATCTCCTAGAAATATATTCATTCCAAACATATATGTGAAATTTTACAACTCTATGTCCAAACCTTCCACATGAATAGCAATGGCCATAAAAGATAGTTTGATACCTAGGAGGAAATATTCTTCGAGGAATTGTTTTCCATGGTTCTTCCTGCGAGTCTTGATCTCTAGATTTAGCTAAGAGATCTACCTACTTGGTAGATTTTGCATATCCATCTCCTTTTGTTGTCATAGAAGGGCTTGACTCCTTTTCGGATTTTTCTTTGTAACCAAGACCACTCTTGTCACTGCATGATTGTTGATTGTTGATGAGTTCTTTCAAGGAACTCTCACAAAATCAAAATGAACAAATATGGAAAAAGAAGACTGAAATGTCTGCTCTCACTCTCAAGGCTAAAAGCAACATAAATGTTTGGTATGTTGACAGTGGTTTCTCAACGAATATGACTGGAGATAGAAATAAGTTCATATCCTTGAAGGAAAAGAAGGATGGAACAATGTCTCTTGGAAATGACATGTCTTCAAATGTCATAGCAATAGGTACAATCACACTTGGAAGCAAGGATGCATTGGCGAAGGATGTATTGTTGTTGAAAATATGAATCACAATCTACTCAGTGTTGGACAAATGTGCGATCAAGGACACATGATGTTATTCAACTCTAAGAAATGTGAAATCTAGAAAGGAAAATTTGGAAAAATTGTGGCTACAGCAAGAAGAGAACCAAATGACATATACTTTTTGGATGAAACACCTAAAGGGTTATTTTTGGAAAAATAAGATGAAATTTGGTTATGGAACAAACGAATGGGACATAAAGTTCGATAATTTGGTCAGGATCAACAAAAAGGAAGCAGTAAGAGAAATGCCTATACAAGGTCAGGGTAGACCCTGGTGCTGCTTGGGTTGATAACAATGACAACCACTAATCAACAATATCCCCCTTTGGTATTGATGGCAACACAATTACTCCCCCTGCAACCATGACACCTCTTCCTACTGCTTATACAGATGCAATGTATATATGTAGATTTAATGGAGGGAGGCCTTTGAAAACTAAGAATGTTATCCAAAATCTTAGTACTATCTTGAAATCTCAAAATTTTATCCTTTTCTTCTAATTTACCCTTAACAATGTTTACCTCAACCTCCAGTGTTTTACATTGTTCTTCCTTTTCTAGATACTGTTTCCTCATTCTTTCTTGAAACTTTCTTCCTTCTTCCAATTTCTCTTTTAATCTAGTAATTTATTCCTTCATCCCATTCTCTTGTTATTCAAATACTTGGAGTAGCTCTTCATTTCGTTTACTTGACTTTTCAAGATCTAATCTTAGAGAGACAATCTTAGCCTCACAATATTGTTTAGATTATGTTGCAATACTTAGATTTATCATGATCCCCGTTCTCATATGCCTGCAACTTATTCTTAAGATTGTTAATCCTTTTCAAAGCGAAAATAAGTTCTCTTCTAAGATTAAGAATTTTCTCTAACTTGACTTCTTCTGAATTAGTAAATCCATCTGACATAGCAAATGTTTTTTTTCTTATCATACTCATCTTCTGGCACATGATTATTACCTTTAGAAACAAGTTACATGTTGGTTCTCCTAGTGAAAAATCTCTCTTTATTTTTCCTTCATGGATTGATTGCAGATTATCGCATACTTCCTTTGCAGTTGCATAATGCATAACCTTCTCTAGTCTTGAATCAGGTATGTTACCAATGATTCCATTTAATGCTTGATAATTCTTTTGCAATTCTTTACCTGAAGGGGGAGTTTGCGTGCAACTATTATATACTAAGTGTCAAACATCAGATCCAAGGTCCTGTTGTAGGGAAAACCCAACACCCCCCATTACTTCAAATAATGGGGACCTTTTCCATTAATTTTTGGCTAAGCATCTTTTATGATTTTCATTTAAGTTAATTGACTTATAATTTTATCATTTTTTCATTTTCATCAGACTTCTGTTTTGATTGCTTCATTGAATTTGACTTTTCAAAAGCTTTCCATCAATACTTGTTTCGCCTCATTTGGTCAACCAATTTGTAAATGACACTCCATTGAAGTTTGATCATTTTCTACCAATGATTTCATTTAATGCTTGATTATTCTTTTGTAATTCTTTACCTGAAGGGGGAGTTTGAGTGCAACTATTATATACTAAGTGTCAAACATCATATCCAAGGTCCTGTTGTAGGGAAAACCCAACACCCCACATTACTTCAAATAATGGGGACCCTTTCCATTAATTTTTGGCTAAGCATCTTCTATGATTTTCATTTAAGTTAATTGAGTTATAATTTTATTATTTTTTCATTTTCATCAGATTTCTGTTTTGATTGCTTCATTGAGTTTGACTTTTCACAAGCTTTTCATCGATACTTGTTTCGCCTCATTTGGTCAACCAATTTGTAAATGACACTCCATTGAAGTTTGATCATTTTCTCGCCTCGACTAAAAAATGTAAATAAATGTATAATATTTTGATTTTTGTAACTAATTAAGTTCAATAATTAGTCATTGTAAATATTAGCTCTTAGTTTTTACTAATATTTTTTTATTTTTTCACAAACGGTTCTACAAAATGACCCAACTAAATTGTACAACGAAAGAAAGCGTATTCTCATATCTTAGTAATTTACTTGAATTTTTTATTTTAAAACAAATTGCCAAACCCAAAACCCCAAAATTGCAAAGTGGCTATAGCCCAATTTGTAGGACTTTTAGTTACACGTCCCTTCCTTCCAAAATCCCGATCTAAAATACACGGTCCAAAAAAGCTGCAATTTTAAAATTTTGATTTCAAATAATTTTGAGATGCGATATTGCGATTGCAATACATCGCAAATCACATATCGCAAATATCAAATATTTTTTTGTACGCTTGTTTTAAAAAGGCCAAACTCCAATAGCAAGAAGTTAAATTTTTTTTAACATAAAGTTCATTTGATCCTATCCCTCTGAGACCTCAACCTCATGTCACTTTTCCTTCACCTCACCACACCCCTTATCCCCCCTTATCCCTCTATTAACTCTTCCCTGATACCTCCATACTCTGCCTATCCTCCACCTTCACACTTCACCACACCCCTTATCCCCCCTTATCCCTCTATTAACTCTTCCCTGATACCTCCATACTCTGCCTATCCTCCACCTTCACACTTCTCCATAAGCCTCCCACTTACAATAGGTATAAGGTGTTTGGTCTATATAATTTGAGTTTTTTATTTTATTAAATATAATGGTAATAAATATATTATTATTATAATTTTAATTTTAATTTAATATAATATTAATATTAATTATATAATATATTTATTTTTTAAATCATTTTTTTATTAATTATTTTTTGTATTGATTAATTAATCTTAATAATGTGGATGTTATGAATTAGCATTAATTAATTAATCACTATAGTTTAATTTAGAATTAGATTGTAACTAAAAAAAAATGATTTTTAGCCTAAGTAGCAGAAATTCTAGAATTCTGGCAATTTTAATATACCAAATTCGAAAGTTCATAAATGAAGTTTTACTTAGCCAAATGAGGCCCGGGATGGCTCATTGGAAACATAACATTATGAATAATATTTTTGAAGTAGTTCCATTTGTCTATTTGATCATTTAATGGGTCTAAAATCCAACAAAATATCAAGCTCCGATTTTTTTAACAAAACTAATTTCTGAGTTTAATTTTCTGCATTTTAATTTGCCCAAAACTTCTTATGAGTGCATATCCATTCATCTATGTTCACTTTGACCAACTAGATCATCAAAAACATCAATAGAAATCTTTGATTTATTTTCATTAATTATTTAATTAGCTTTTGATTGTATATGGTTTAATTCCAAATTTGGCATTTTGATTTTATTTTTGCATTTCAATTTTGTTTTGATTAGTCTTTGCAGGAAAACAGTTGAAGAGATGAGAAGAAAAAGATCTCAATCAATGAGAATGCTCTAGCAACAGAAGAATAGAATTTCGGGCTAATGAAAATTGATGGAGTAGATTTACTCTTCAACAAAATTTCTTGTTGAATAATTGTTTTTGTAAATATTATAAATAGCAGATTGTAAAATGTATTAGAAGCTTCTCTCCTCTGCATTTCTGGAATTTTAAAAGAACTACTGTAATAAGGATTTAGAGTTGTAGATGAGAGAGAAAATCTCAGATCTAGGGATTATTGAGGATTTTTCTTTCGCATTCTGAATTATGTATGGAGAACAGAGCTAGCATTACTACAGCTCTTGTTGTGACAACAAAAGTTCAAAGACTGTAGAGGACTATTGGAGACCAGTGTCAGAGAAATGGATTCAATAAATTGGTATTTCTAATACTATTGTTTTAAATACTAGTTTCATTTTATGATGGTAGGAATGTGTCATTTTATTCATATTTGTGCAGTATTGTTAGTATGAGTAATTTGTCTTAATCATATGTTATTATTTATCTCTACTCTTATGGGTTGAATTCTAATTTTTGAGTAACCATTTACTAAGAAATATGTCTTTTAATATCGATTTAACAAATAATTATATGTTGTGAACTATTTTCTCATATTATCGTTTAATTATTCGAATTATTGATTTAACAATCAATATCATTTTGTGAACTACTTCCTAAATGTTGTTAGTTGATTATTTCGATTAAGAGGTCTCTAAATTGAATGTGTTTTGGTATTCATAATGTCAGTTAATTGAACTACTTCGTTAGCTTGATATTCATTATAAGCCACACATATTTAAATCTCAATCATTTAAATATCTTTCTCTCGGTTGGGTTAGATCTATATCTTCCTAATTGAGATATGATTAGGATTTAGTTCATTTTGTTTACATTTTATAATAAGTTTTGCATTTAGATTAATTCTACATTCCTAAAAGTCCTCTTCACAAAGAGGCAAACTTTCGTTATGGCTTGGTTGAGCCCAAGATCAGCATAAGGATCACTTTCTTGTCTAATCAGCAAGAGGGTTAATCAGATGTTTTTTCTCCATTGGTGGATTAAAGTAATATTATAAGCCATTGGAGATTGAGAGAAGGTAATTGGACATAGTCAAACTAGTCGAAGTCACCATTCCAAACAGAAAAATAGTTGCTTTAAGGTCCGAACTAGGTGGTCATCCCCAATGTTGTTACAATGGATTTCGAGGCGTAAACATTTTTGGTGCTAGAAGGAGGGTCTGAACACTTGTTGTCCTTTGGAGTTTTTATATTTTAAAACTTTTATTTCACAATGGCTCCTCTAAAACTTCCAATTTGGAGTTGTATTTCTAGACGTGCATATTCCAATACTCAACCTGAAGTGGTAAAACTCTTGTCTTAGTAAAGTTTAATAGTAAGAGGAATTCTTCTACTTTTGATCATGAATCTCAATTTATTAAAAAAAATCAACTCTTGACTTTCAAGGAATTGATGAAAGTATTTTATGCAAGATCTTTACTCTTACATTCGCGACAAAATCCAGAAACTGGTGTCGAACTCTTACAGATGCCTCAATTCACAGTAGGGATCAATCTGTTATAATGTTCCTTTGTAAATTTGATAGCTATAACTACAAATAGGTATGTGATGAAATTAAAGATTTACGAAGATTTGAAAATGAATCTTTGATTGATTTTACCATTTGATTTCGTTTAAATTACTTAAAATTTAAATGAAGACAAACATTCGAAAGAGGAATTAGATTGGTTTGAATATATTTGTTGTCTTCCTCCCATTCACAATCCATGTGGAATTATTACAAGCTTTGATCAATTCTCTTCAAATTTTATTAACATAATTGAGAATTCCAACATAAAGGTGCATATCAATCATGATGAAGTGGTTTCGGCCATGTATGATAAATTCTTAAATTTAATATACACCTCTTATGGTATTAATGATAATCATGTTAATAAACCAATATTGCAAAGGTTGGAAAATTTTACTAATCAACAGCAAGAAGATACTAGTAAAAAATCTTGGAGAAGTACTGCTTTGAAATCTCAAAATTACTGTGCATTAAATTCAGAAAATCAGAGCATAAATCAGCAAGTACAAGCAACAATTAATGTTTCCAATAACATATAATCTGTTGTACAAATTTCTAAACTCTTTTGTGATGAGCAAATGCCAAATTCAAGACAGCAAAGCAACTTTCTTCAAGAAAGAACAATTAGCCAAGTAGATGATACTAAATCTGAAATTTTCAATGAAGAAAATGTATAAGAGTTCTCAAACATATACATTTTCAAATGTATTGTTTCATATTTACATTTTTCCCTTTATCCTGATATTTTTGTTGATAATAATTTATCCTCTCTTCACTTTAAATATATTTCATAAAACAAAGAGACTGATATAAATGAATTGCCAATTATTTTTTATCAAGAGAGAGAATTAATTATTGATCATTCTTTTGGAATTAATAAACGTGTGCTTCATGTTCCTTCTTGTTTTGATACATTGGATGAGAAAGAAGGGAATTTTAATGAATGTCATGAGGTCATTTATGATAGTTACTCTAGCATTGAGGATTTTGATTCGTCTCCTTCTCAATTGAATCTCCATGATCAAAGTCGGATCACATGTGAAAATGAAGAACACTCTAATTCAGAAATTGTTTCAAATAGTTCTCATTTTCAGACAATTAATCATAGTCATGATTTCAACATTCAGCAAACTATCCCAATCTATGATTTATATGACGATCAAGCTCTCATTACTATTCATAGTCGTGATTCTCTTTCTAATTCACAAGTTGGTATTGGAAATCATTCCAATTCCATTATTATGGCCAATTCTTGTGAAAAACATTTTTTTTAAATCAATCCCAATTGTGTTGTAACAATAATTGTAACACTAGTGTAAACTACACTCCGATTTTGGTATCTGTCCTTCACTTATTTTGTTTAAATTCAAATTTGTTTTTTGTTTTTAGTTTTCGATTTTTAGATACTTTGTGTTGACATATTGAAAAGCTCAATATTGAACACTCCATTGATGCATTATCTGAATGGGAAAATGAAGTTTCACATGATAACCATAAACATCAAGAATTTTTACTCTTTGAATTCCAATTGTTGTTCACTTGTTATCAATTATTTCTTTCTTCTCAAAAGCAGTGTCAACAAGAGTGTATTTTTACAATATGACGAGCAATTTAATTTAATTAATAATCTTCCATTGTATTTAACAGATTTCAATCGATATTTTGTTGACCCATTTGAAAAATGTTTGGAGAATTTTCCTACACGAAAGATTGTTAATAATTTAACATATGCACGTAACAATAACATATTTATGTAGGTCATTGTATCTAAAATTTCTTATCCACAATTTGGCTTGTTATCCCTTCTTTTGAACTTCTTCCAATCATTAATAGAAATTTGTCCAGATTTCTATGGTCCAATTGAAATTCAATGGGAAATGACATTTCAAGATAAGGTAATTGTAAAAAATATATTAGCAATAATTGTATATTCCTTATTTGGATTTAGTTTTCTTAATTTCATTATATTTGTATTTTTTTTACTAATGTTTGATTTGTACATACATGTAGGAATTAAAATTCTTACATGGTTATATTGGAAGTATGATTATACCTAGTCATGTTTCTGTCATTAAGTTAGAAATAAGAATAGATTAATTTAGATTAGATTTCTTTTCTGTTTGCACTTATTTCATTATTTCAGATTTTTAAAAAAGCAAGTAATGAATTTGACTTCTTCTCGTAATACTCTTTCATTTTCAAAAAGTGGCTTAAAATATCTTAGATCATACATATTTGTGAACATGCTTGATTGTCTTGTTTTGCAAAAAATTCATTATGATAATCATACATAAAGAAATTCCAAGAATTTGCTACAGCTTGATAATTTTTTATTCGTATGTCTTAAAAAGAACTCTTTAACACTCTTGTCTTCCAATGTAAATTTGAGGTGGATGTAATATGAAAACTCATTACTTAGCATTTTTAGATCAAATAAGTAGATGATACTAAACATGGGAGAAATTGAAGATTCATGAGGTAAAATTTACAATCAAAATTCTCCCAAGTATGCGTTTACAGGTTTATCGTCATCTATTGTTAGTTTTATTTTTTCAATGGTTATTTCTTATTTCTATTTTGTTTCTTTTATAGGTCTTCATCGACTTAATTGTAGAGCCTTAAGATAAGAAAGAAGCCAAACATTTTCTAAATTTTCTTCATGTTCAAGGAAGTATTTATTGTTTCATCTAAATTTGAGCACTCTTCTAATTTTGTTTATATTCATTCAAACTCCAGTAAAATTTTAATACATGACCAAAAGGTTCATATCAAATCATTACAAATTGAAGCTATCCTCATAAGAAAGTTTTGATAAAATATTTCTCTGATTGAATACTCCTGATAGCTAATTAAATTATTAGAAGGGGTTTTGTTAAAAGGAAAAGCTAAGTTGGTCACTTTCTTTTTAATTGAATACTTTAAGAAGTCATTGGCCCCACATATGGCATGTCGCATATCACATTTCGCATATCGAAAATTTTCAATTGGGCATATCCCCAATATCTCAAATCACCGATCTTTGATAGTTGACTTCACCAATATTGCAATGACCATACAACTCAGGACCCGATACCACATTTAAATATAGTTCTGAAAGAGATCGCGTATGTTCATAAATCACAATTTTGGTAGGAGTGTTTAAAAGTTCTGATATCCCGAATCTAATATGAAATTAAATCCATATAATTAAATGATTGGGTCCATTCTTCATTGCACAACAACGTATCAATAATTTTGTTTCCCATACTCAAATATTTTGATCACCGATCTCTTATAAAACCCAAATCTGGTCCCACTAATCAGCCACGTCATCTATCACATTCCCTCTATTGCAAGAATAGTATCAGCATTTCCCTCTCATAACAGCTCCAATTTGCGATTTTACTAATATCACAATCACTCCATCGCAATTTGCCATCTCTAATATCGCAACCTTGCCATCACAACACTTATATCACATCACGAGACTCAAATGACACCTTGCCTTAAGATCCTTCGATGCAATAAACTACGATATATGCCTCTCTGTCAATGTTTTTTAACTATTATATAACATTCAATCATATATTGGCAAAGGGGAATCTTGTAGTTTGAAGTTATGCATGGCAAAGAAACTTGCAATGTGAAACATCCGGATGAAGCGCTCTCCTGTATAAAATAATTTAAGGCACTCTTGGGCATTCATTATGGTAGTGAAGCAATATCACTCTATATTTAATATATGAAATTCAAGTCCTCCCCATCTACACATGTATTTCATTATCTTAGATTTGGTCTTAATTTTGAACAATTTATGAAAATCATGGAGTTATTATGAGAACATTCGTGACAGCGATTCTTTAAGAAACATGTCTTCATTCTTATTTCTAATGGATTCGGTTTATTTTCCCTTGAACACGAAAAATTTCTTTCGTAGTTTAATCCTCGCTTTAGATTAAATTTAATAAAAAATGATTTTGATCAATAAAATTTCTTCATACTTTTAATTCTAATTAAAGGAAGAAGTTAGCTAGTATTGGAAAAAAATGACATCTCTCAGGTAATATTAAAAGAAATTATTCAATGGTAGGTTTCTTGTGCCCACTTTCATGTATTTACTTTTAGTTTTAATTTTATTTTTAATTTTTGATGATCCTAAACTCTATTTTTATAGGTCTTCATGAATCTTTTGCACCTCTACCAAATCAATTTTGAAGTTCATTATCTTGTGTTCAGTTTGCTTTGAGATTCTTGAAAGAAGTAGTAATGGTCCTTATCAAATCAGCTAAACTAGGGAGGTTTTGAACCTCTAGTCTATTTTTTTAAGAATTACTTTTATCGTAAAATGGTTAAGATACTTTTTGCAGGGTTTTCTTCGAAACAAGAAATTTTGCAGCAAATAGAGAATTCTCGTTTAGCATATTATCTATCATCACTGCTATTCACCCTATCCATTTTGAGAACCTTATTTCTTATAACTCTTCAAGATTAAAAAAAATGAATAATCTCAACATAAAAAGGAATGTGCATATGCTAATTTTCTTTTATCTCTTCTGTTGAGACAATTGTATAAACAGTCTTGTTGGAGTTTATCTTTTAAAATTAATTTTTCTTTTACCTTTTGCTTTCTTCATTTTATTTTTGTTTGTTGATTTATTTTCTTACTTTAGTTTATGAATTCTTTTCTTTTTTATTTCGGTTTTGTTTTGATTTTAGTGACTCTACCATGATTTATGTAAAAGGTTTTTCCCTCACCCGACAGCGATTAGCATACATGGGAAATTTCCTAACTCTATCTATTTCAGTGAATTTCATTTATCATTAAAGGCAAATCCTTATGGAACCATAATACCATCTTGATTTGAATCTTTTTCATGGAGGAAAACACATCCTTACTAAGTGATTCAATTTAATTTTTTCAAGCAAAGAACTGATTTGATTTAATAACAATGAATCATTCCCACACCTTCACATAAAAGCCTTCGATTGATAGTTCCAGGGAAAGAATTTGGAATAAACATTATGAAAGTATTATGTCCATTAAACATATATCTATATTACAATCCCACCTCTTTCACTCAAATACATCATAAACTAAAAGCTTCCAAAATGTGCTTATCAAAACGACGACTAAACAGGAAGCATGGGCAATATAAGTAAATCTGTCGGGGCTATGGACGCTTGCTGGCAGCGAGACTAGGCTTGTATGATATAAAAGACAATTTCGCTAGGGTATTGTTCAGGCTCGCTGACAGCGAAGCGATGTCAGCGACCAATTATAAAATAGATATATGCTTTATCAAAAACTCCTATCTGTACCTTCTTCTATTTTTCATATGAGGTAGTTTTAAAACAAATTTTCCCAAATCTGAATTCATGACTTTTACTCAAGTTTTCTTTGAGTACTTATTTTTACAAATCCATATTATTTAATCTATTTATGTGAGACCTATAGAAATATTTTACTGTTAGATGATTATGGAAATATTATTTTGTATACTAGTTTTAAAAAAGCCAAACCCCAATAACAATTTGATTTTGTGCGAAAAATTTAATTTTTTAACATAAGTTTTATTTGATCCTCTTTATCTCTCCATGACTTCACCCTCATGTCACTTTATCTCCACCTCACCACACCCCTTATCCCTCCATTAACTCCTCCCTTATCCCTCCATACTCTCCCCATCCTCCACGTTCACACTCCTCGATAAGCCTCCCACTTACAATACGTATAAGGTGTTTAGTTTATATAATTTGAGTTTTTTATTTTATTAATACAATTTGTAGTAATATATTATATTTATATATTAATACTTATATTAATTTAAATTTTAAATATAATATAATTATATTTTAATTAATTTTTAAATCTTTTTTATTAATTGATTTATAATTAATTAAGTTTAATAATGTAGATGTAATTAATTAGGATTAATTAATTAAATAATTGTAGTTTAATTAAAATTAGATTGTAAATAAAAAATATATATATATATTTTTAGCTTAAGCAATGGAAATTCGAGCATTTTGGCAATTTTAATAATACCAATTTTGAAAGCTCATAAATGAAGTTTTATTTGGCCAAATGAGGGCCCATGACAACTCATTGGAAAGATAAAATTATGGAGAATATTTTTGTAGTTTAATTTTTAGATTTGATCATTTACTAGATATAAAATACAGCAGAAGATCAAGCTCTGATTTTTTTAACAAAATTAATTTCTGAGTTTAATTTTCTGCATTTTCATTTGCCTACAACTTCTTCTTAGTGCAGATCCATTCACCTATGTTCTCCTTGACCAATTATATCATCACAGAAATCAATAGAAACCTATGATTCATTTTCATTAATTATTTAATTAAGATTTGATTGTATATGTTTTATTTCCAGATTTGGAATTTTGATTTTATTTTTGCATTTTAATTTTGTTTTGATTAGTTTTTGCAGGAAAACAGTTGAAGAGATGAGGAGAAGAAGATTTCAATCAATGAGAATGCTCTAGCAATATAACAATGGAATTTTGGGGCAATGAAAATTGATGGAGTAGAGTTACTCTTCAACAAACTTTCTTGTTGAAGAATTATTTTTGTAAATATTATAAATAGTAGATTGTAGAATGTATTAGATGCTTTTCTCCTCTGCAATTTTGAAATTCTAAAAGCTCTACTAAAATAGGGATTTAGAGTTGCATGTGAGAGGAGAGAAAATCTTTGATCTGGGGATTATTAAAGATTTTTATTTTGCATTCTGAATTATGTATGGAGAACAGAGCTAGCACTACTGCAGCTCTTGTTGTAATAATAGAAACTCAAAGATTGTAGGAGACCAGAGCCAGAGAAATAGATTTGACAAATTGACATTTCTAATACTATTGTTTTAAATATTAGTTTCATTTTATGATGGCAGGATTGTGTCATTTTATTCATATTTGTGCACTATTGTCAGTATGAGTAATTTATCTTAATCATATGTTATTATTTATCTTTTATCTTATGGGTTGAATTTTGATTTCTGAGTGACTATTTACTCAAAAATCTGTTTTTCAGTATTGATTTAAAAAATAATGATATGTCGTGAACTATTTCCTCATATTATCATTTAATTATTCGAATCACTGATTTAATAATCAATATTATTTTGTGAACTACTTCTTAAACGTTATTGGTTGATTATTTCAGTTAAGAGGTCTATGAATAGAATGTGTTTTTGTATTCATAATGGCAGTTAATTGAATTACTTTGTTAACTTGATATTCATTATAAACCAAACATATTTAAATCTCAATCATTTAAATATCTTGTTCTCAGTTGGGTTAGATCTATATCTGCCTAATTGAGATAATATTAGGATTTAGTTCCTTTTGCTTGCATTTTAGAATAATTTTGCATTTAGATTAATTATACATTCCTAAAAGTCCTCTTCACAAAGAACAAAACATTAGTTGTGGCTTTATTGAGCCCTTGATCAGCTTAAGGATCACTTTCTTGCCTGATCAGCAAGAGGGTTGATTTGATGTCTCTTCTCCATTAGTAGATGAAAGTCATATTTTAAGCCATTGGAGATTGAGAGAAGGTAATTGGACCTAGTTAAACCAGTCAGAATCACCATTCCAAATGGAAAAGGAGCTACTTTAAGGTACGGACCAGGTGGTCATCCCCAATGTTGTTATAGTGAATTTCGAGGCATCAATAGGTCCATTAACTTAAACTTCATATTTTCTTTCCATTCCTGATAGTTAGCATCATTAAGAACAAACATACCTTTATTGTTCATATTTATTGATTTGGCTTGATCTCCTACATATTTTTTTGGCCCTATGCAGATATTTCCATAGCATCAAATGCATCACTACCATTTCCTTTCCTAATTTGACCTATTCCTTTTTGTTGCCTTCTTCTTGTGATTCCTTTCCATTATCTATGATCCACTCTCAAGTGGTTAAGCTTCTACTGGAGTGAAAATCTTGGATACCAATTGTTTATAAAAAAGTATTGAGAGGGAAGGGGGGGGGGGAGTGTTCAAATCAGTGTTTTTAATTCAATTTAAATTTTCATCTCATATTCAAAATTCTATTAGTTATTGTTCTTTAAGAAAATCGTGTGTGTACACGACTTCATTGAAGGGAAACAATGTATACCCAATTTTCTAAATCTATCAAAAATTCCATCAGTGAGTTAACTTTAACCATTGCATTATTGATTCATTAATCATCCAATATGCAGTAAAGAATAAATAAATCACAATACATAAGCAACACACATGGAAAACATATGTGGGAGAATACTATCGTTTTCGTCGTGTTTTCCTTTTTCTTTTATTATAAATAAAACATTTAAGTACATATTATACTGATGGAGACTCTTACTAGCATGTAGGCACCCACCTAAAGGAGGCTGCAACCTCTACTCGTTCTTCATCACCCACTAAAAGGGAGCTACAACCCCCGAATCGCGTTTACTAGATCCTACCCCCTGAACAAATTTACAAGCTACCACTAGAAGGAAGCTATGACTCCCTTACTGAAGGCTCCAATCCTTAACAGCCTTTGTGAGCCATGTTTCATAATATTTCATATTGGATCCACCTATCAATCATCAAACAATTTGTGGGCCATCTTTCATGATATTTTCAAACTAGACCCACAACCAACATTGTGCTCCATACCAATTAACCACTATGAAACCAAATATTGAAACAAACCATTTAATCATAAAATAAGCCAAGATACCATACTAAATGATAGAATGTTGAATCACTACTGAATCACCATACTCAGATCTTATGAATGCACAGCTACTCATCAATAGACCAAGTCATACACTATTAGTGATCTCATAAACCTAGTGTTTTCATTGCAAACTCTGATCAAATTTACTTTAGAATGCATACGCTAGTGTTCTAAATGTTGGTATTATGACGGAGATTTGGCACTAAGACACAGGTGTTGTCCTTGATGGCAACTCACTCAGATGACAGATTACAATTCAGACTCACAGAATGAAGAAAGAGAGGTATACTTAGGTTCCCCATTGACCAAGCCGTGTGTACACGCGGGTTCGTAGACCAAAAGGAACATATAACATACACAAGCACTTTCACGGAAGGAAAGGCGTGTACATGTTGGAAAACTAAGTTTTGGTCCATGGTCTTTTGATCCATGGTATTGGTCTAAGGTATCTGGTCTGAAGTGCTGACCCCAGGTATTTGGTCCAAGGTCTTGGTTCTAAGTGGTTTTGGTCCATGGAATTGAGTAAGGCCTAAGAATATAAAAGGAGGAGAAGATTATTAGGCAAATGTACTCAAGTATTGAATATCTAATGAAGAGCAAGATCTAGTTTACAGGTTATTGGGTTATGGTGCATAGCTGGATCGG
The DNA here is from genome assembly GCA_000404065.3 of Pinus taeda. Taxonomy (NCBI): domain Eukaryota; kingdom Viridiplantae; phylum Streptophyta; class Pinopsida; order Pinales; family Pinaceae; genus Pinus; species Pinus taeda. The sequence continues at coordinate 113,558 of APFE030611981.1, read as the reverse complement.
AACAAGGATGAACCTTAGCACTTGATTAAGGATAAGATCTAATGATGGGTCAACATCTTAAGGCTTGAAATTTATATGAAGTTTCACTTTAGAAAAGGTGCGTATACACGCTAGTTCTACATATCAAAACATCGTATACATTTTCAATTTGATTTGCAGATCCGTACACATGTTCGTCTTGAGAAAAGTGCGTATGCACGCAGGTTCGACACATTGAAGTAACGTATACCTCATAAAATATGCTTTAGCTGCTTTTGTTGGCTGTTGCAGTGTTCTGGGTTCTTGTTACTATATTCTGGTTACAGCATTCTGAAAGATCAGATTGAAGGGTTGTCGAAGTGATTGGTTGATTCAGTTGAGGTTGTTGCAAAGGAGATTGGTTGAATGATGCTATTGATGGATCTAGTCTGAAAATTTATGAAACGTGGTCCCTAGAAGAAAAGATAAGGTTGTAGCATCTGTAGGCCGACACCTACGTACTATTAAACATATCAGCTAGTACAAGAGCTACGGGGTTGTAGCTTCCTTCCAGGAGAAACTAGAGAACGAGAGAAGGTTGTAGCCTTCTATAGGTAGAAGCTTGAGTACTGGTATAAGACTGCACCAATACAAAAATTGTAAAAATAAGTTTCTAATTTAAAAGAAGATAGAGACGATTACAGCAGGTGGTTTTCACCCACATTGGGTTTCCACCTTATATCCTGTGTTCATGTGTGTGATTGTCTGATCTGTTTTTACTGCACCTAGTTGTTGTTTATATCGTTCTGATGCATTGATTAAAGATCAACATATGATGAATTAATTGAATCATAATTTTGCAGGATATACATTAGTTGCCTTAAACACAGTTGCGTATACACGCAAGTTCCATTAATTGAAGTAGTGTATATGAATCTAATTATGGAAATGAAAAATTATTTACTTGCTAATATTGATTCACCTCCCCCACTCTCAGTATTATTTCCAATAATTGGTATCATAGCAGGTCCTTCAAAAGAAATTTGATTTTTTGAAGGAAGATCCATCATCATGAGTAACCACGAAAGAGAGGGATTCAACAAACCACCAATCTTTGATGGGAGCAACTTCGTTTATTGGAAGGTAAGAACCACAACCTATCTTCAATCTCTTGGAACAAATGTCTGGGAAATCGTAGAAGGAGGATATACATTTCCATCAGCAATTCCTACAGATACGGCAGGTAAAAAGTAATATGAAACCAGTGCCAAGACTGTCAATACATTATTGGGGAGTCTGTCACAATCAGAATTTGTCAAAGTTATGCAGCTCAAATCTGCCAAAGAAATATGGGACGAGATCGTTCTAAGCTATGAAGGAGACACTTAGGTAAAACGTGCAAAACTGCAAACCCTCATAATTCAATATGAAACTATCAAAATGCACAATGATGAAAGTATAGCTAGTTACCTCTTACGTATAGATGAGATTGTTAATTGCATGAAAATTTTGGGTGAAGAAATAAAAGAAGTTACTTTAGTTGAAAATTTTTTAAGATCTTTGTCTCCTAAGTTTGAATCAAAAGTATCTGCCATAGAAGAAAAGCAGGATCTTCATACTATTACTATGAGACAGCTACATGGAATCTTAACTGCTTTCGAAATGAGAAAAGGAGGTCCATCATATATGAGAGAAGTCACATTTAAAGATTCAGGGAGAGAAGAACTCAATGAATCAGGACATATTTCAGAAGGAGAGGAAGAAGCAAACTTTGTCAAGAACCTTCAATGGGGTTCCGGAAGATTCGGAGGTAAACTACCTTTCAAATGTTTTGCTTGTGGAAGAGTCGGTCATTATGCTACCAAATGTCCTCATAAAGATAAGCTTGATAAAGGTAAGGAATCAGCTAAATGGAATAGAAAACAAAGTGTAAGTAAGAAGAGCTACTATGTGCATGAAGATAGCAATGGTTTATCAATTAGTGATGAAGATGAAAATAGTAATGACTATAGACTTGTGATGGCTTTTGAAGATGATGATTTCTTGGATGCTTTAGATGAAGATGACCTTTCTGAATAAATCTCTAAACTCAAAATCTGTTTAGAAGAAAAGAATATGACTATAGATACTTTGACATTCCAACTTGCAGAAAGAGAAAAACACAATGAAAAACTGGAATGTAAAATTGTGGGTCTAAGAAAGGATATTGAGAAAACAAAAGCTCTCAATCTTAGATTTACTAAAGGATCAGAAACATTAAATGAAATTATCAAAGTGTAGCGTTCTCCTCTATTAAAGACAGATCTTGGATATACTGAAGAAGCATCTCAAGCACAGAAGCCATCAACCTCCACTAAAAGCATCTTGATGCAGCAAAGAGTAGTGAACAGTTGGACAGTCATTAGTAAAGGCATAAAGCAGATCATCAGGTAAATTAGGCTCAATTTACTTCAAGGATAAACAGAAGCTACAACCGATCTCAAGTAAATCATACTCAATCTGCTTCAAGAATGAATATCAACTACAATCACTAGGTCAGTAGATTCGATAATCGCGGGAACTTCTTTAATGGCCAATGTTTTTCATGTCATAACTTTGGACAAAAGGTTGCTCAATGTGTTTCTTATAAGACCATTATGACTAGAGAAGCACAAAATCAAATGAATGTGACAGGGATCATGAAACGAACCTACAATAACTTTTCTCTTCTTGAAACGATCATTGTTATCTACATGCATAAATAGATCAAGCAAGTATATTCTTTAGTCTTCAATACACATTCAGATTTATCATACTGAGCCATCTCCTTGATTTGCGGTGCACACCTGTTCCTTCTCAGATCACACATGAATAACCCATTACTTGCATACATAACACCTTGGTCTCCATCTTCTTATATATCCTTTATGTTAGCCAATACCTTAGGTAAATCCTTTGGTAATGTCATTAGTATTTGTTGAAGGGATCAAATGAACTTTGTCGCTCCAATTACTATGGGCTAATACCATGGTAATGACCTTTTTTATCCATATTTCCATGGTTCATATTATGTAAGTGAGTATTACACACAAGACCTACATATGTATGCGACCCTTCTTCACAGAAACTATGTATACTTTCTCAAACTTTACTTTTGTCATTCATCTATAACTGAACTATCATTTCTCTATCTATATCCTCTGTAGCATCTGTACCAATCTTCATTAGTTCTACAATCATCAATGTTGACATTAAGTGCATCTTTATCAAGTAGGTTTCCATTAAGGACAACACATTAGCCATAATGCCAACAAAATCACTGTCAGTTAGGATCTATAGTGTTATAGCAGAGTCATAAAAATGTAACAACAATGGTATTGCAGCACTATAATACAAGGTTGGTATCACAACAATGTTGGATTTGAAACACTATGATAACAATGGTGTGACAAATTTTTAACAATAAGGTGATGTCATAGCAAGGGTGGAATTGCGACACTATAACAAAAATGGTATCAAAACATTGTAATGCAACACTATAATGGCAACAATGTCACAACACTAAAATAGTAGGGTGGTATCACAATAAGGTGTAGAAAAGATGCATTTTGGACATCAATCACTAAACATTATTTCCTTGTGGGGGTGGCCCATCTGTTTACAATGGATTCCCTTGATACACATTGAATCACTACAATTCAGGATCTATAGTGTTAAAGGAGGGTCATAAAAATTAACAACAATGGTATTGCAGCACTGTAATATGAGGTTAGTGTCGCAACAATGTTGTATTTGCAACATTGGGACAACAATGGTGTCATATATATTTTTATAATAAGGTGATGTCTCAAGAAGGGTGGAATTGTGGCACTATAACAACAACGGTGTCATAACACTGTAACACAACATTGTAATAGCAATAATGTCACAACATTGTAATAGTAGGGTGGTACCAGAGCCTTCTTGTTCCATCCTCTAAGATACTAACTAATATCAATTGATGCATATTTCATTTGGCCAAATATGCGCATGCATCACATACTCATGAATTTGATATACATCTCTACTTGAAAAAAAATTACAATTAATGGACTCATACTTTTTGTAAGTTTTATAGTCAACACAATAACCAATGAAGATACATTTGATCAAACTTGCATCAAGTTTCCTTCTATATTCCTTTAGAATGCGGGAAAATACTTTAGTCAAAAAATTCTCAAATGGAGTAATAAATGGTTTGTAACCATAGAATACTTCATAAGAGCCTTATGCTCTAAAAATTTGGTTGTACTTATTTTTGTTTAGATACACAGTGGTACATATTTCTTCATCCCAAAAGTCATTAGGAATATTATTTCCTTTAATCATGCTTCCAGAACATCTTCCCAAGGCTCAACTTTTCCTCTCATCCACACAATTCTCATGAGAAGTACGGAAAATTTTCAGTGTTTCTAAATCCCATTGTCCTTGTATTATTTGATGAAATATCCTAATATGTATCCTCTTCTATCTATTTTAAATATCTTGATGTGTTTTCCTATTTGTTTTTCAACCGCATTTTAAACCCTTTGAAATATTCAAACACATCAATTTTCTTTCATATGGAATAAGCTAAGTAAATCGTGTTCTATCATGGGTGAAAATAAGAAAATAGGAAGATCCACCCAGTGATTTAATTCTCATTGGCCCACACACAACAATATGCACTAATTCAAAAACCTTATTTTAATGTTATCTTTACATATAAGAAACTCATTCCTATGTTTTTTTTCAATGCACAACCACCATATTCAAAATATTCATTCTTAAAAACTAGAAGACCCTCCACCATGTCTTTGTTTTGAAGTAAAAGGAGATATTTAAAATTTAGATAACCATATATTAAGTACCATAGTTCATTTCTAGACATGGTTTCTAATGAAAATGCTTGATGGTCCTTAACAATAACATCAAGTTTGTAAAGGATTACCACTCTCGTTCTTTTTGCTATAACTTTGTAGTGATCATGTATGTCCTTCACAAAAGAACTTGACTTCATAGATTCAACTTTTAAGCCTTGATTTTTTATTGTTAAAAATGGGATGAATTTTTTCTCGATCCCCAGCACATACATTACACCCTTTATTTGTTTCACATGACCTATTGTCAAAGTCACATGTACATCACCATCATTTTATTTCATGGCATCTATCATCACTTGAATAGATTTGATCACCAATAGTTCTGATGATCGGTTTCAAACCCAATATATATGAAATATCATATGAATAGAATCACTTGAATATATAAACCAGGAATTGCAATCATCTATTTTTGCTAATAAAGTTTCATATGAAATAAACAACTTGATACTTTTTAGATCATCACTCGTTGTTGCTTCTCTATAATCAAAATTGTTTGTGTGTATTCTTCTTTTTTGTGGGCTTGAGCCATAGGGGGTTTCAACTTTTAATCCCATTTTTTACATAATACTTCATCATAGAGTGATCACTAATTAAGTTTCTCCTTGTGGGTTGTTGGCGTGTCTTCTTTATTTTGAATCATTAAACTTATTTTTTTTTACAATCCTTAGCATATTGTCCAAACTTATCACAGTAATAACATGATTTATTCTTCTTGACACTTGTATTTTTCTCTAGTGATGCCCCACCTTGATGTAGTTTTATGTTAGACAATAATCCAACATTATTCTCCTATGGATTTCCTTTGTATGGGCTTTTGGATTTGGATATCAATGGAAAATATAAACTCTAAAACCCTATCGTTAGTAGTCTTTCTCTGTTCCTCTTCTTGTAATAGGATACCTATCAAATCATCAAAAGAAGATGATTTACATTTTGCTAGAAGACTGGTGATAAACATCTTATATTCATATAACAAACCATTTAACATAATAGTAACCAAATTAATACTTGATATTTTCTCATCAATATCTTTTAGTTTATCCTTTAGACCTTTAAATCAAGATAGAAAATTACCAATATTTTCATTTTCTTTCATTTTGATTGAAATAAGTGACCTAGGTCGATATCAATGGCCACTCACCTGTTACACTAACTCAATAGGTTTCTACCTTCTTTGTCGTTTTCCAGTGGTTTTTTAGGTCCCAAACTTTTGGGGACATTTTGAGGCCCTAAATGATGTTTTTGGCGATTCAAGGGACCAAAGGTTCCCATGTCATGCCTTAGCCCCAACTTAAAGTTGTAAGTCTTATATAGTTCTTTCCAATGAGCTATTTTGTACCATGAGTGGCTATTGTATGCAAAAGTTGTTCCCTCGAGAAGTTGATGTACCAACTAACCACCTTGGGGCCCATAAAACTTTTGGTGCTTAATTTTCTAGGGGTAAGGTTTTGGACCTATATGGTTATTTCTTTGTACTAAAATTCCATTATTTCATCCTCTCTTAATAGCTTTTGCAAATGAATGTAGCCACCACCTCTCTCCCTTCAAATATAAATACCACCATTCTAGCTAGTTTGTGTTCTACAAGATTGTGTTATTTTATTTATCGATAGAAGTTAGGTTTCCACTATATTACTATTTCCTATGTTATGTTTATATATGTATGTTCCATTTATTTTCCTACGTTTCATTTCATTCCTTGTACAACCAAAATCAATGGTATTAGAGAAATGTGCTCCACTTTGTTTCTTAGTGCATGTCCCCGATAAGGTCAAGGTACAAAGAGTTGGGTATTGAGTTATTTTCACTTGAGTATGATCACTCTCGCAAACCTAAGCATACTCCCATAGTGAGGAAAAGAGAGATGATGAAGCATGATATCTTATCAATTTATTGCTCGAGGAAGAACTCGTGTGACAAAGGAATGATATGATGGACAATTTCACCTAGATCCTTCGATTACTACTAACAACGGCTAAGGCACCTTCAACAAGTAGAAATTCATAGGTGTGACACCCTTTAAGGTAAAATCCCCTTATTCAAAGGAAAAATAGATGCAAATGATTTACAGAAATGGTTAAATACGTTAGAGGAATATTGCTCTATCCAAAATGTTAATGATAATGAGAAGATCACCTTCATGCTCCTGAAATCCCTTCTTCGTGTCAAAGATTGGTGGGAAAGTTACTCGGAGAGATACAATGAAAATTAGTCTATGATATTCAATGAATTACCCACTTAGGCCAATTTCTTTTATGCCCTCAAGGAGATAATCTATCGTGTGGGGAACTATGATAACCAGTACACATGATATTCAACTCTGTGATAGGACAAAGACCAAAAAATATTAGAATACAACAATATTTTCCACACTTTGTGCCAAAAAATTGTATCAGGGACTCTAAGAAGCACTTGATTTTGAAGTACCATAGTGGCGTACATAGATACATCCAAACAAAACTGGCTTTGCTAGACATGTACTCACTGGGGTCCACTTATCGATATGTTATCAAAATTAAGTACAAATTGAAGTAGCATAATAAGTAGGAGTGTGGGTCTACAAATACATCACAAAAGAGCTTTGGAAAGAGTGGCCTTAACTCGTAGAATAAGGGAAAAATCAAGGTGATATAACCTCAATATGATTAGCCCAAGTCATGAGAAAATAATGGTAATGGGAAGTTGAAGGACATTGGAAAGTGGTCTTAGTTCCACAAAATCCCTTGGCACAACACTAACGAATTCCACTCAAAGCAAGTGTTGTTGTTTGAGATTAAAGAAAAAGGAGTCGAATCTAGCTCATATTCTAATTTGGAAATTGATAAATTAAATTAGATCATCAATGCAAAATCCAATTCTATCATCGCAACCACAAATATCCAAAGGGAAGAGTTAGAGGAACCCGAGGAGGGGGGGGGCGTCTTCTATTCATAAATATGGGTGAAGGGGAGGATAACTCACTACATTTCATTACTGATAGTTGGATCCAAAATACCCTTATCTTAGTCAAGTTCATTAATATATTGAAACTATTAATAGCACCACATGCCCATCCGAACACCATTGGTTGGTTGATCCATGGAGGAGACAATTGTGTCAACTAGAAATGTTGCCTACCATACGACATCAAACCTGTCAAAGATGAGATCATATGTGATGTTTTCCCACTCGAAGTTTGTGATGTTCTTTTAGGACAACCTTATATGTGGAAATACCATAATTTTTATGACCCTTGTCCACATAGTTTCATTTTTACTCAAGGGGTCAACTCTATAGGGTACTAGAGGTAGTTCCAACTACCATAATTTCATTGATCTCAACAAAATAATGATGAAAATTAATATCTCACACTGCAAAGTTTTTACTCTTCATGGTTTGGTTAGAAGGTGAAAATAAGGTCTATATGACCATCACATCCTCAACATAGGGGCTCTCTACAAAACTAAAGTAGGTGGATAAGATTGCATAAGGATACAAAGATATATTTGCTTCATCTATGGGAGTGACTCTACATTTATAGGTCAAACACTTAATTGACTTGATACCTAGTGCTCCTTTACATAATGATCATATATATATATATATATATATATATATATAATATATATATATATATATATATATATATATATATATATATATATATATATATATATTTATCTCTTGGAGAATGAGGAAATAAAATTTAGATTCATGAGCTCATCTAATTGGGCCACATTCGACCAAGCTCCTCACCTTGTATGAGGCTAATTGTGTTGGTGCAAAAGAATGATGGGATATGGAGACCCTATATTGATTATAGAGCCTTAAAAAAAACATTTTCAAGAATAGATAATTATTACCTCAAATTGATTATCTTATTTATTAGCTTAAGGGTTCCAAGTTCTATATTAAGATTGATCTGAAGTCGGGCTACCATTAGATTCCACTCAAATAAATCAATGCTTAGAAGAAAACCCTCAAATCAAAATAAGGATTTTTTGAGTCGTTTTTCATGCCCTTTGTCTTGACTCATGCTACAATAATGCTCATGACGATGATGGATGATATCTTGTGGTTTTTCACAATATATTTTGTGCATGTATATTTGGAAGAGACCCTCATCTTTAGAAGAGACTAGGAAGAACATTTGCATCACATTTAGCACGTCTTGAGTACCTTGCAAAAACACATGGTGTATGCCAATTTAGATAAATGTTTATTTGGCATGCAAAAAAATTAGTATTTGGGATACATTATTGATGAACATGACATGAATTTGGATGCATCCAATACCCAATTATTCAGGATTGGTTAGCCCCATTGACCCTACCAGAGCTTTGCAACTTCTCGGGCCTTGATAACTTCTAATGAAGGTTCATGTTTGGGTCCTCTCATATCACTCTTCCCTTAATTCAAGTGACCAAGGGTGGAACGAAAGAAAAAAAAAAGTCCCGCTTTCAATCACAAAAGTAAAAAGCATTTGAGGGTCTAAAACATTGCCTCTACTCTCCACTAGTCCACACCTTGCTAGACATATAAAAACCATTTTGTATTAAGAAAGATTCCCCTTATTATGCTATTGGCACATTCCTCACTTATAAAGGAAATCTAAGGGCCTATCATAGTGAAATTATCTCTTATTAGTATTCATAGATATCCCACCTATGACAAAGAGATGCACTCCATCATACAGGCATTTTGACAGCGGAAGCATTATATTCTAGAGAAGGAAACAATCATCTACATTGATCACAAGCCTCTACAATTCATGTAAACACAAGGTAAGTTGTTGAATTCTACTATCAAAAAGGGTCCACATACTATAACAATTCCACTTGAACAGCAAGCACAAGAAGGGAAAAGCATCAACCATGTTGTTGGCTGCATCAGTTGGCCCCCAATTGTGGCACTAACCATATTTCTTAAATATTATGGCAATGAGATCATTGGGTAATTGCAATTGTATAATAGTGAATTTAAATTTGTTGCTACACATCAAATGTTAATCATAGGTAAACAAATTCTAGACTTCCATCTCTAGGATGCCATCTTTTTCTACCTGGGCTACCTTTTTTTCCTTCAAGCAAGTGTTCCAAGCTAATTTTGGAGGCACATTACATTCAATTGGAGGGTCACTTTGGTGTGGATAAGACAATAACAGTCCTTCAAAAGTGATTTTAATTTCCACAACTTTGATAGGATGTACATTATTATATTATATCATGCATTGTCTGTGTTATTGCTAAAACATCTATCAAGAAGTATGGGTTGTACACTCCTCTACCTACCCTAAACAAGCTTTAGGAGTTAGTCTCAATGGATTACATGTCAATTTTACCCTCCATCGGGCATGGTAATGATTGTTTGTTTGTGGTTGTCAATCAATCCTCTAATATGGCCATCCTAGCACTGTACAAGAAGAGTATCATAGTTGAGGCTACTCCTAAGCTTTTCTTTGAGTGTGTTTGGGTTCATTTTGGGATACCTGGAACCATTATTTCAAATAGGGATAAAAAATTTATTGGTACCTTTAAGCCCAACACATGGTATCTAATGGATAACAAGTTCACCAAATTCACCTTCTTTAATCCCTAAATATATGGACAAACAAAAATTGTCAACGAGATGAGTGTGCATATCTTATGCATGTTAAACTCCATGCATCCATATACATGGGACAAAACCTTTACATATGTTCAACATAGCTATAATAGATCCATCCACAACTCCATTGGCCACAATCCTTTTCATATATGGTTAGGGTTCTAACCATTGACCTTGATTGATGTAGTGCTTCCCATTGCATCTTCAGAGGAAGAGTTCTCCCATGCTCAATTTGAGGTAAATAAAGCAACCAAATTTTTGGAATTGATACAATACCTTCAATAATAGGTTCATGATATCCTATAGAAAGCTAGTTCCATGTACAAGAAATGACATGACCAACATCGGGTTCCACAAAAAATTTAGGTTGGTGATAAGGCGTGGTTCCATTTATAAAAATAGCACCTCATATGATCCCATAGGAAGATAAATCCACTTTTATGTGGGCCTTACACAATCATAAAGGTTTTGGGTGAATCTTCTTTTGAATAAAGTATTCCTCCTTTCCCTGGCCTGCACTGAGTATTTAATGTGGAGTTGTTTCGACCATATTTTCCACCTTTTTTGGACACCTCAGAGGTATTCGAGCAGTTTCCCCTACAAAAATCAATCTTTACTTGATCCGACCATGGAGACTAAGATGAAGTATACCGACTAGTATAACATACAGCTCTATTAGATTGTCAAGGCAGGGCAACTTCTTCACCAAGGAAGGTGGCCCACTAGGAGCCAAATTCAACATAGGTTTCCCCATATGATGAGGGAACTTGATAGAATGTATATCATTGTTTCCTAATGAGGGAATAATAATCCAGGTGGATATCATTGGCCACCCAACACTTCCACTAAATGAATGATTCCCTATGATTCTTCTTGGCATATTTTCTATGTTTTTTTCAGATCTCAAATTTCTAGGGCTATTTTTAGGATCTAAATGATGTTTCTTGACAATTAGTGAGGCTAGGGTTATGAAAATTTGGAATATCCTCACCCCAACCTAAGGTTGTAATCCTTGGATAATTCTTTCCAATGGGATACTATCCACTCGAAATAAAATTATATGCAAAAGTTATGCCCTTTGGAAGTTGGTGTACCAACTAACCACCTTGGGTCTGCAAACATTTTGGTGATTCATATTCTATGGTTATGTTTTTGGATGTGTAGGGTTATTCATTTATGTTAAAAGGAAATTCTTTTAGTCTCCTATAATATTTTTTGCAAATGCATGTAGACGACATCCCTCTCCCTTAAGAGATAGCTACCACCATTCTGGCTAGTTTGTGTTATACAATGTTTTCTTATTTTATTGATCAATAAAAGTTGGGTTTTCACTATATTACTATGCTCTTTACTATATTTCTATGTGTGCGTTCTATTTCATTTTACTCCTTTCATTTCATTCATTGTACAATATCGATCAAGAAGATTTATTTTTAAAAACAATACCCAATTTATATTGGTCATCTAATAGAAATTTTTAAGTACTCCCCATGTTTCATGGGATGTTTTGCACTCCCTTGTAAGAGAAACAATGTTACCTCTAAAGGAACTTCTTAAGAGAATTTTTCCTTGATTTTTCTTCTCTCTCAATCTTGAACTAATATTGTTAGGGATATTGGCTTAGCTTCATCTCCACAAACATTTGACCAAACAATGCACCCTTTGATTAAGGTTTGCACCTTATTTCCAATTTACATATTTGTACCTATCTTAGGAATATGTTATAGTATTTGACATCTTCAAGAAGCACAATATAAACTACTAGAAATATTTTATACCAATCACCTAACAATTCTCTTAAAATATAATAATTGAAATTTTTTTAGTACCTTCCTTCACGATTGCTCTCTCTTCCAAACAGTGACCACAAGATGTGTAGTAAGGACATGGTGGTGGTAGTCTCAAAATACCAAGCCATACATTTTTAGAGGGCCACAAATCATCCCCTAGAAAATATGATTTAGTGTTATAAAGGGTCAAATAAGGTTTAATCTACCTAGAAATTCAAATCCTTCCATTTATTATCAAGCATCCATGAAAATCCCACGTTATAAATTTAAATTATGGTACTCAAACATAATATTTTTGAAATTCCTCAAGATAATTAATGATCTCAAATCATGACTTCCATTAACGTATTGAATGGTTGTAATTCTCAAGGTGCTTGAATTATTAATGTTACATTGATTTCACATTCCATTAGTGGAATTTTGAGGTAAAAAATGGGCCTCAATACAACATTTGCACTAGTAACATCAATTGTAAAAGAACCAATATATTAATGACCATGTCATCACTATAGGTAAATAATTTTGGAAGGAAAACTTGAAGAAAACTATTTTTTTAATTATATTTTCAGCTTATCTCCTAATTGGTTTAGTCAAATGCCAAGTGTAGGAACCCATTGCACGTGGAATTAAATTCTTCATCCAACGTGTACCACTTTACATACTTTTGGGTAGACACACACCAAAAGGATTGAATATATATAAGATACGTGAAAAAATTGAATATAGATTAGAAAGATGTGTTTCTTTCGATGTGGACCTACTCAAAAGAATGTAAAATTGGTACTTTCTAGATGCATACTATAATTTTGTAGCTAAAGAGTGCTTATAGTTTACATTTTAGTAAACCTATAAGGAGATCGGTTGTGTTGGGAAAGTTGTCATACATCTTGAAGTGTTGCAGAAAACTTCTACAACATTGTGAAAAATGTTACACTACTGCAGAGAAAATTTGTAGTGATGTCGAGAGCATGACACTACTACATAAAAATTATGTAGTGTTGCTGAGAAAATTACATTTCTATGGAGAATTTTCGTAGTGTTGCATATAACATTACATTTATATAGAGAACTTATATAGTGATGAAAAAAATATCATAATACCGCAGAAAAATTCTACAACACAACAATGAATATTTTAGCAATTGTGCAAAGAATATTTTAGCAATCATGCAAGGGATACTTTAGTAGTTATGTAGGGAATATTTCAACAACTATGAAGTGAATATTCTATCAAATGTATAGATAATTATTTTAGTAATTAGCAATGGCAGAGAAGAACCTACTAATGATTTTCTCTATTGAGAAATTGAAAAACCAAAATAGTTTGTGTTTCTATTATGAATTATATATTAAGTATTGGAGTGGATCGTATAGTGAGAGAGAGTATATATTCCTTATTTTTATGCTCACAAATTTTCTTTAGAATAAAGCCACTATTGAACACACTTGGAGAGAGCACATGGATTTTTTGCATTGTAACCATTTGTCATTGAACAATATGAATGTCCTTTAGAGTGTGGGGTTTTTCTCCCATAATTATTTTCCCTAGAATATATTCCTATTAATGGTATTTTTTCCATGTTATTTTAACTGGTTTTAATTTGAATTTTGTGAAAATTCTTCCCTCATAAATTAGCGTAGGAAGTGTGTTTTCCACCTCAATTTCCTTTCATTTGGTATCAGAGCCTATTCGCCTTGAATCCAAGTTGTAAGGGACAAGATTTTTTTATCTGATCATTGCTTAAGTTGGAGCTTTTGTAAGAGGAAGTATTATTGCAAGGAAATGGGAAACAACTCTAGAATAGAATTTTGGAGTTTAACGAAACTAACTTTGAGATTTGGAAGCACAATATGGAGGATCTTCTTGTAAATAGAGATCTATGGATTGTATTATTGGGAACCCAACCCATTGGTATTTTAAATGAGGAATGGGTGATGTTGGAGACAAATGCAAAGAGCCTTATCAAAATTTATTTGGTTGATTTAGTTTTATTGAATGTTTCTGAAGGAAAAAATGTAGCTACTCCCTAAAAGAAGTCGAGGATTTGTATTAAGATAAATCCCTGGTTGACAAACCTTTTCAACAAAAAAGTTGATTTCCTTAAGAATTGGTGATGGAGGTTCTATAGTTGATAACCTAAATACATTTAATACTATTGTGACTCAATTGGGCTTAGTTGGAGTGAATATTGATGAGGAGGATCATTGTATCATTATTTTGTGTTCTTTACCTAATTCGTTGGACAATCTAGTAATGGCCATTAGTAGAATTGAAATAACATTATAATTCATTGAGGTTGCAGTTTCCTTATTGTCAGATGATGTGATATGAAAATATTTTGAATCCATCAACAAGGCTTTTAAAACAATTTGTGGAAGGTCAAAGGAAGGCAAGAAGAGTGAAATAGTAGATCCAAATCTCAAGGGAGACTAAAGTCTCTTGGAAATTTGAAGGCAAAATGTTGTAATTATGGAAAACTTAGGAACTTTGGAAGATACTACAAGGAAGAAAAGAAAAAGAAGAAGAAAGGAAAAAAAGGGATCTTGATAATGAGTCAAGAAAACCTTCTCAGGAATATGATGGTGATGCCTTTGTTGCAGCTTTGGCAACCCATGCATGCTAGAGTGCACAGTTGATTAACTCTAGAGCTTTCTTCCAAATGACTTCTCATCGGCAATAGTTTTCAATGTATGAAAATTATGATGGTGGATCTATATACCTTGGTAATGACTCTCCTTTTACCATAATTATTCATGTTCATGTATTGATTAGATCCTTTGATGGAAGAATAAAGGGGATCAATGGAGTTTTGCATGTTCCAAGTTTAACATGAAATCTAGTATTAGTAAGCACACTTAATAATGTTGGTGTGCAGGTTGTTTTCTCTAACAAGGGTGAAAGATGGTTCCTGGAGCTATAGTACTTGCCAAGGGTGTTCATGTTAGAACCTTGTTTTAGCTTGATCCATGAACTAAGTGTAAATATTTTTTTATTTATGCAACAAAGAGATCTATAGAATCTACTTCTTCACATTCAAAACCTTACGTAAAATATCTTAATTTAGAAATTGAGTTACTTGCAAAGAATATAATGTTATGTAACAATAGATTGGGCCATGTAGGTGAGAAGGTCCTACATGCCTTGAAAAATGAAAGTCTTGTTGATGGATTGAATTAATGTTTTCTTAAGTTTTATTTATATGACCATTACATATATACAAAAAACATAAACATGTTTAGTTTTACTCTAGTTTCAATGAATATTTTGGGTTCTTGGACTTAATTCAATCTGATGTATTTGTTCTAGTTAAGTTTCCTTCAATTTCTAAGGCTTTGTATTATGTATCATTCATTGATGATTATTCAACGAGGACAATGACATAATTCTTTAGAAATAAATCTAAATTTTTTAGACAAATTAAGGAGCTTAAAGTTTTCTTGGAAAAAAATACTGATATGAATATTAAGATGTTGAGGACTGATAATGGCAGTTAGTTTATTTCTATAGCATTTGATAAATTTCGCAAGGAGAATGGCATTGAAATACATAAGACAACTCTATATACCCCTCATGAAAATGGAGTTGTGTAACATATGAGTAGAACATTGATTGAAAGAGCTAGGAGTGTACTTAGTGAAGGTGGCCTAAAGGATTAAGCATTCTCCCACATTAGAACATCGGAAATAGGATGAGAAGAATTTAGTGGTTTAGCTATCACTAAAGACCGAGAAAGTTGACTAGAAGGTGAAAAATAAGTTTGTGAAGGACTTGTTGAGGAGGAGAGTTAAGAGAGTACAAAATAAGAGAAAGAAAATCCACCTCAATATTTGAGGAGGTCCACTAAATAAAGAAGACAACCAAATAGATATAATTATATTCCCCCTAATTTCAAATGTATATTTTCTTTATCTACTAACATTGATAAAACTAGAAATATCAAAGTGGAAATTGTTGGGTCTTGAAAATGTGATTCATTTCCATTACACTTTCACTATTATGTTCATTATATCACCTCCATTTCACCTCCATTTCACTACTATGTCAGTACATTCATCCCACTTTCATTATCATTGGGCCACATTTATGTTTTTCCAAACTTTATTAATTCTTAGCCTTTTTAAGTGAATTTGTGGTTAAAAATTAGAAAATAATGTGCATATGCTTATACCTAACAAGTGGGTTGAGATTGTTAACATGTGTAGGTCAAAAGGAGGCTTCTAGAAGACCTTTATGTGGCACCCTAAGGCCAAATTCGAATTTGAGTGGAGAGAATCATGGGATCATGAGGATATGTGTCACATCTCCTAATTGTATTGAAACTCTAAGAAAACATGTGTCTTATCAGTTCTTATTTTGATTAGGACTCTAGAGGTAGAGGGAGAGATTCATAGACTTTCATTAATGAGATGGCTTCTCATCTTTTCGTATAAATAGGAGATCTCTCTCCTTCATTTGTTAGTTTGGCTTTTTAGTTCTTTAGCTTGGAGTTTGTAGTTCTTCCTTGATGGCTTTAGAAAGCTTTGGAGAGCTTTGTTTACTTTGTAATTTTGAAGAATTTGAATAAAGTTTTGATGTTCTCAACATGGAAGGAGATGTGAAGTAGATGTCATGGAGCATATTAGAATGTAAGTTAGAGTATATTTTATTTTCTAGTTTTTCTTTGATTTCATTCAAGTATGTCATTTTATTGCTTTCAAGTTTGATAGATTAGATTTTCCATTCATGCAATTTTAATTCATACAAGTGTGTTCAACCAGTTGATTGTAGATTAGTTTTTCTTTACATGTTCTTGTATTTGCTTATTAGTTTTTTCTCGAGCTTTTTAATGTAGTTTTTTGCATCAAGTGGTGATTTGAGACTTGCTTCCTCTGCTGAACTTTAGCTTTTAATTCCAGTTGTTATGCTTTGATTTCAGTAAGATTTGTTTGCTGCTATTAGCTAGTTTAGATATCAAGTTCTTCATGTTATTTGACATTATCTTTGCTGCCATGGCTTAACCCGAGAAGTTAATTGGCGAGCTATCAGATTATAAGTGAAGTAATTTGATTTTTGCTTTCATTAATCTGCAAGTAGGTAATTTAGATATCAATTCTTCATGTTATTTGACGTTATCTCTGGTGCCATGGCTTAACTCGAAAAGTTAATTGGCGAGCTATTGCATTATAAGTGAAGTAATTTGATTTTGCTTTCATTAATCTGCAAGTAGGTAATTTAGATATCAATTCTTCATGTTATTTGACATTATCTCCAGTGCCATGGTTTAACCCGAAAAGTTAATTGGCAAGCTATCGGATTATAAGTGAAGTAATTTGATTTTGTTTTCATTAGTGTGCAATTTTTGGTTTTGAGTGCAGTAGTTTAGATTTTATTTCTGTAATTAGACGGACAGTAGAGACAGTAACCTCATGTTCCGTACTTCATCTTTTGCTTGATTTAAGTAGCTGCATATTTACACTTTTGTTCCAGTTCTGATTTTATCGATAGCATGTTTTAAGATCTTTGAAGTGCTAAGTTTGGAAATCACCATAAGAGGCATAAACCTTGTCTTCAATTCTACATCCATACTTGATCTTTAAAAGTATTCTTAAAACCTGAGACTTGGATTTCCATTTGCATTAAACACTTTACGAGACCAACAAAAACAAAACCCCAAAACAACATAAACTATAAAACAACGAAGTAAGAAAAAAAGGTTAACTAAGCACATATGGTGCACCACACTTCATCAATTTACAATACCCAAATTGATAATTTATGTAGAGCAATTTAAGACATTAAATTGATTAAACGTTTTGGCGCCGTTGCTGGGGAAGTGTAATTAGGAAACCTTATTTCTTGCATCTAAAAAAAAAGAAATTAATAATTTCTTGAGTATGCTCTCCTTCCGCACTTTGTGTGATCTGAAGGATCAGAAAAAGAATTGTTATGTTAAAAAAAGACAAAATAACCTTCATCATTTCATTTAATTCAATAAAAAAAAATGAAAAATAAAAATAAAAAATAAAAATCCAACTACTTTGATAGTTCAATTATCCAAGATTGACTGGTTATGATTTGTAGTGGTCCTCAAAATAATGTGTCTTGTTTCAATAAGATTCTACAAATTAGTTGTGGAATGCAGTCTGATTTCGCGGCTAACTGTGAATTCCACAACTAATTCCAAGGTTTAGCAGATTACAGGCATCCAATGAAGAAACCGACCACATGGGAATCTTTGGAATTGTCCCGACATGGATCCTATCCTAATCACCCAGCCCAGATTAATAAAAAATCAGCTTAAGACCTTAGTCAAAGTCTTGTTTTTAGCATATTTACCTTGAAGTCTTTGTTCCCTGAAATTGAAAATCATTAATAATTCTTATAAAATTTCACAGTTTAAAAAAAAAAAAAAACAGGAAAACAATCTATGGCTATCTTCAATCCTAGCTTTCACTGTGGCCTCAATAAGAAAATCTGCATCCTTGTTGAAGCTTTGGCCTTGAAACAAACCTGCAAGAACATTTAAAAAAAAAAAAATTATACAAATTCAACGGATCGAATTGCATGGACTGTTGTGTCAAAATAAAAAACTCTGCGTTTTTGGGATTTGGTTGGACTCTTGCTGATCTGACGTTCAAAGAAAGGGTATGAAGGATTAACTAGATATCTTGCAGAAAATGCATTGACAACTCACCTGTCAAAACTTACACTCTATAATAACAATGAACCAAGGAAAACGATTAATTTCAATGAGTTTGAAGTTTTTGAGAATCTAAGAGAAGATGAACTCTGTATGAGAGATTCTCTTGCTGTTGTTCGCATTACCACTGAGGCAGCAACGAAGATTCAAGCTGCATTTCGAGAAAACTCATTTAAATTAAGAGTAAAATCATTTGAATCAATTGGCAATTGTCTAACCAAAGAAGAAACTTTTAAAGTGATTGTTGTCCTTACGATTTAGAAAGCATTTCGGGAACACCGTGAAAAGGAGCAGTTTGCTACAATTAGGCGTATACAACATAAATTTTGCGGTTGGAAGGCTTGCAAAGAATTTTTCTTTATAGCATCCCCTCCCTGAAATTGACTGATTCATTTGTTGTTGATTGCATCTGAAAAAAAAAAAAAAAATAAATAAATAAATAAATTAATAAAATAAAAAATTAATCGATTTTACAGCCGAATGCGGTAATTCACAAAAACGCAAAACGGGAAAAAAAACGTCAAACTTCAATTGTACGATCTCGCTAAAAAAAGATGAATTTGAAAAAAATAAAACATGGGTTACCCAGAAATGGTTTTAAGAAATTCGCAGCAGTTTGAGAGAAATTTTCAGTTCTCTAAAGCCTCTTTTTGCATGCCGCGTGAAGAAAAACGAGTTTAAATTAATGATAGGCTGTGATTTAATTCGGTAAAGGAGTTCTGATTCGGAAATCAATTATGTGCTGGCATTTAACCTTACTCCACCTCGCCTCACGACTTAATACTTTCTGTTTTTAACTCATACTTCATTATTCCACTCCATCACGTCTCCCGCCATGTCTTACACTTCACTATTACATTGTTTAACGGTTGATTACATGACTTATCCTAATTGAACACGGCTCTTCACAGTCGGATTGATATACGTGGCGAAGATGAAGAGATTGAGTGTGGCGCTGAGGCAGGAGGAGAACACGATGTTGATCTTTCATTTTTCAACCAAACTTCTCCAACATTCTGTTCTCACTTGCTGGTTCACGGATACCCTGGTCAGTGGGTAGCCACTACGTCCAGGGGTTTAAATCTCTGAGTGGACGCCACCCGAAGGGCATCAACACCCCTCGGCCTATTTACTGACCTAACCCCAAGAGCTTTCGGGATTCGACCCTATGACCTCCCATTGGTGAGGCACTTGATTTGACCGATTGAGCTAACTCTTGGGGCTATTCTCCAACATTCTGTTAACTCTCACTTTGTTTTTTTTTTGTTTTTTACGCATATAGGCATTCTGTCTCACATACCTTGAAGCATACTCTGTTTCCTCAAATCTTATGCATACAACCACTCTGTTTTTTGTATACCCTCCATGTTTCATTCCCATATCCATCATCTTATTTCCATAGTACTCTGATATATTTTCATCACTAAAACTATTTTGCTTCATATACCATTTACAAAGTTTTTATTTTTTCAAGCAGACAGTGAAGAAAATTAAAAAATATATATAGCAGATCATGAATCATTGGTCTTGTGCACTAGCTGTGATCTTAGGCTCTCTCTCCCTAGTACTTGGGTGCATAAAATCTCTTTTCCAATAACTTAAATCAGAAAACTGATGGTTAGTTTTTTTTTAGCTATGGAATGCACCCTGATTCTGCAACCAATTGGCAAATTCGCAGTCATTTTCATACTTCTATAGGTTGTAGGTGTCAAGAGACGAAACGAACAACATGGGTAGCTGGGAAAATGTCAGTACATGGATGGTGTCCTATCCATTTGATCCAAATCAATGAAAAAAACCTTGAGCAAATGGAAGTCAAGGTGTGTGTTATCACTAAGTCACCACACGAAGTCGCCACATATCAAGAAAAAAAAAAAACAAAAATTGAATCAATAAAATGAATAAGTTATTTACTCACTTTTCTGAAGGTATTGATTAATTTTGGATTGATGATAAAAATGAATGGCTAACTTTTTATTCAAGACTTTTAGCTACAGAAATTGTGCGCGTTCCACAACTAAAGTCATTCCGCAGTTAAAGCCATTTCGCAGTGGAAAAACCTTATTGTTCAAATCAGCCTAATTTTCTCATACGAAACCAGATTTTGATGATTCAAGTATCATTAGAAAGATCTCAACAAGATCTACACAATGAGAAATTCATCATTAGAGTTTGAAATGGTAAATAATGAAATAAATTGCTGAAAAGAAGTAAAATTCAACTTGAGGCACTAATTCCAAAACAAGTATAAATTCTTTTGATTTTTCCTTTGAAAACTTGTTTCATTAATACAAATTCTTAGTTTTGTGTGTAAATATCATAACTAAAGAGATTGGCCATCTCTCTCCTTTGAAAATCTTACATTCCATTGCAGAAGAAGTATTAGTTTTTTTTGCAGGTTCCAGGAAGAAGGACAAATAACTACAAGTGAATGGTGTCTCTCTAAGAGACCAATTTGTTTCATAAGAGGATGATCAGCTACAAAGAGGAAATATGTTGATGCAAAATCAGATTCAAATACTTGAAAAATTTCAGATACCATTGTCTCCATTACATCCATACTTCATAATAAACCATTCACCTCATTTCCCTCCATATTTTCCATTTACATTCACATCCACTTTCCATTACTTTTTCTTCATTCATAATCCACAAATAAAAGCAAGAGGCTCATTCACATGCTTATTTCCCATTGCCATTTCTGCTCTCCACTTCCATCTTCCATTTTCATCTTTCATTTCCTGTCATTTTTATTTCGCAAATAAGCCCTGCATCAATGCAAATTATTGAGTCCATAGTCCCACATACTTCCAACATATATTAACTATCACATTGTTATTATGAACATACAATGGCTTTTCAAAAAGTGCTTAAAGGATAAATTGGATACAAACAAAATCATGGTTGTCACACAAGAACCAACCATCATGCAATCCAATAAAGATATACTTTGCAACAATAATTAAAATATCATTATGCAAAGTTCAAAGATCAAAATAGAATTTATCAATAACAAAAAAAATGGTTATAACACAAGAACCAACCATGTTGCAATTTAAGTAAAACACTTTGCAAAAAGTATGAAGTTATCAAATGATATCATGCAAAGTTAAGCCAAAGCTCAAGGATCAAAAGAGTTAATGTAGTATATATTGCATGAGGACATGCAATAACTTCAGTTGGGGGTTATGTTGGGTCTTGAAAATGCCATTCATCTCCATTACACTTTCACTATTATGTCCTTATGTCACCTCCATTTCACTACTATGTCACTACGTTTATCCTACTTTCATTATCAGTAGGCCACATTTATGTTTTTTCAAACTTTATTAATTCTTAGCATTTTTAAGTGAATTTGTGATTAAAAATTAGAAAATAATGTGCATATGCTTATACCTAACAAGTGGGTTGAGATTGTTGACATGTGTAAGTCAAAAGGAAACTTCTAAAAGACCTTTATGTGGCACCCTAAGACCAAATTCAAATTTGAGTGGAGAGAATCATGGGATCATGAGGGTATGTGTCACATCTCCTAATTGTATTGAAACTCTAAGAAGACATGTGTTTTATCAGTTCTTATTTTGATTAGGACTCTAGAAGTAGAGGGAGAGATTCACGGACTCTCCTTAATGAGATGGTTTCTCATCTTTTTATATAAATAGGAGATCTCTCTCCTTCATTTGTTAGTTTGGATTTTTAGTTATTTAGCTTGGAGTTTGTAGTTCTTTCTTGATGGCTTTGGAAAGATTTGGAAAGCTTTGTTGTACTTTGTAATTTTGAAGAATTTTAATAAAGCTTTGATGTTCTCAACATGGAAGGAGATGTGAAGTAGATGTCATGGAGCATATTAGAATGTAAGGTAGTGTAGATTTTATTTTGTAATTTTGCTTTGATTTCATTCAAGTATGTCATTTTATTGTTTTCAAATTTGATAGATTAGATTTTCCATTCATGCAATTTTAATTCATGCAAATGTGTTCAACCGGTTGATTGTAAATTTATTTTTCTTTACATGTTCTTGTATTTTCTTATTAGTTTTTGCTCGAGCTTTTTAATGTAGTTTTTTGCATCAAGTGGTGATTTGAGACTTGCTTCCTCTGCTGAACTTTAGCTTTTAATTTCAGTTGTTATGCTTTGATTTCAATAAGATTTGTTTGCTACTATTAGTTAGTTTAGATATCAAGTTCTTCATGTTATTAACGTTATCTCTAGTGCCATGGCTTAACCCGAGAAGTTAATTGGCGAGCTATCAGATTATAAGTGAAGTAATTTTATTTTGCTTTCATTAATTTGCAAGTAGGTAATTTAGATATCAATTTTTCATGTTATTTGACGTTATCTCTGGTGCCATGGCTTAACTCGAAAAGTTAATTGGCGAGCTATCGGATTATAAGTGAAGTAATTTGATTTTTCTTTCATTAATCTGCAAGTAGGTAATTTAGATATCAATTCTTCATGTTATTTGACATTATCTCCGGTGCCATGGCTTAACCCGAAAAGTTAATTGATGAGCTATCAGATTATAAGTGAAGTAATTTGATTTTGCTTTCATTAATATGCAAATAGGTAATTTAGATGTCAATTCTTCATGTTATTTGACGTTATCTCCAGTGCCATGGATTAACCCGAAAATTTAATTAGCGAGCTATTGGATTATAAGTGAAGTAATTTGATTTTCTTTCATTAGTATGCAATTTTTGGTTTTGAGTGCAGTAGTTTAGATTTTATTTTTGTAATTAGACGGATAGAAGAGACAGTAACCTCATGTTTAGTACTTCATATTTTGCTTGATTTAAGTAGCTGCATATTTACACGTTCGTTCAAATTCTGATTTTATCAATAGCATGTTTTGAGATCTTTGAAGTGCTAAGTTTGGAAATCACCATAAGATGCATAAACCTTATCTTCAATTCTACATCCATACTTGATCTTTAAAAATATTCTTAAAACCTAAGACTAGGATTTCCATTTGCATTAAACACTTTAGGAGACCAACAAAAACAAAAGCCCAAAACAACATGAACTATAAAACAACGAAGTAAGAAAAAAATGTTAACTAAGCAAATATGGCGCACCACACTTCATCAGTTTACGATACCCGAATTGATAATTTATGTAGAGCAATTTAAGATGTTAAATTGACTAGATAGAAATGGAGATGGAAGATAAGGAGTCTTGGAAAGTAGCCACAGATGAAGAAATGATTGCACTCAAAAGGAATTATGCATGGGACTTGGTCTCATTTCCTAAATGTTCAAGAAGAATGTTGGTTTAGATGGTAGTATTTAAAATTGTAAAGAAAGGTTGGTTGCAGAAGTACATTCCCAAGTTGAGGGAATATATTTTGGTGAAATCCTCTCCCTGGTTGCTAATTAGACATCTATTAAGTTTCTATTATTTTTTGGAACCTTTGATTTAGAGATAGAATAGATGGATGTCAAAATTGCATTCCTTCATGGTGACTTGAAAGAGGATATCTACATGACACAATTAGAGAACTATGTTGAAAGATATTTCAACGCAATTGGAATGAAACACTTCGGGGATATAAAATGCATCTTGGGAATGGTTATTAGGAGAGAGGGAGAAAATAAAAGACTTTGGTTGAGCCAAAGTAAGCATGTAAACTCTATGCTATATAATTCTTGGATAGCATATTGTAAACCATTGATTGTTTCAATTTATGTGGGAACGAAGCTTTCAATTGAGCAATGTCCTACAACATATTTAGAGATAGAGGATATGGACTTTGTTCCTTATTCTTGTTCAATTTCCAGTCTTATGTATGCTATGAACTATACTACGCTATATATTTCCCAAGAAATGTACGTCTTGAGCTAGTTCATGGCTAATATTGGATGTGAACATTGGGACACGATGAAAAGGGTATTCAGAATATTTTTAAGGTAATGCTAAGTATTCTATTTTCTATCATGGTGATGTTTCAAGGGACCTACACTCAATTGATATACAGGATTATGTGGACTCTGATTGGGAAACATATTTAGACAAAAGGAAATCTAAGCTAGTGGTTATGTGTCTTGTCTATTTGGTGGAGCGGTGAGTTGGATGGGAAAGTAACAAGTTGTGTTCACTTTGTCTACTACAAAGGCAAAGTACTTGGCAGATATTCATGCATGTAAGGAGGTTATCTAGTATATGAAACTTTTATTAGAAGTAAAATGAAGTCAAATTGTAATCATAATTCGGTGTGATAGTAACAGTGTCATTTGTTTAGCTAAAGATCTGACATTTCATGCAAAGACAAATCATATATATTTCAACTACCATTTCATTAGAGACATGGCAAAGGATGGAAAATTGATACTTGATAAATTTGACACCGTGCAAAATGTTATAGATGCATTAATGAAACTTGTGAGCATAGAAAACTATAAGTGGTGTTGTGAGGACATGGGCCTTCTAAGCCTTAGCAACTAGCTTTGAGAATTATATATTCTCCCCTTTACCGTTTCAAGGTATATTACAAGTGGGAGAATGTTTAGAAAGGTGTCATACAACTTCAAGTGTCGTGGAAAACTTCTACAAAATTGTAGAGAATGTTACACTGTTGTGGAGAAATTTAATGGCGTTGTTGAGAATGTTACATTGTTGCAAATAAATTTTGTAGTATTGTTGAGAACAATATACCACTGTGGAGAATTTCTACAGTTTTGTAGGGAACAATACATTGCTACAAAGAACCATATAGTGCTGTAGAACCATATAGTGCTACTGAAAACCGTATAGTGCTGTAGAGAAATTTTGCAGCACCGTAGTGAATATTTTAGCAATTGCGTTGAGAATATTTCAATAATCGTGCATGGGATGTTTCAGCTATTACACAATAAATATTTTAGTAGTTGTGAAAATAATATTTTAGTTGTTATGCCAGAAATATTTGAATAGTGGTGAAGTGAATATTCCAGCCGTCGTGTAAAGAATATTTCATTTGTTATGGAGGAAATATTTCAACAATTGTGTAAAAATATTTCATAGAATATTTCAGCGGTTATGTGGGGAATATTTCAAATTTCAGCAACTATGTAGAAAATTATTTTAGCAGTGTGTGGTGACAGAAAATAACGTGTTAATGTTTTTTTCTATGAAGAAATAGAAAAACCGAAAAAAAAATTGTAGAATATCTATGTAAAAATAAAATATTAATGGAGAAGTTAATTTTGTATTTTAATGATATATAGGTTTAAAAACACATCTTTCATTTAAAGAATATCTATGGATAAAAATAAAAACATTAACATAGAGAGAAGTGTAAAATATCGTTATTTTAATGAATACATAGAGGTGAAATTTAAAACAAATAATAAATTACAATAAAATAATATAGAATCTAAAATAATAATTAAATAAAATAAATTTTAATAATTATTATATATATGAGGTAATTATTTCATAGTGATAAATTCAATTATTATACATATATAATTTTGAATGTAGATATTAAATATGTAATTAATAATAATAAATTTAAATTTTTTATAATAGTATATTGATATTAAGTCAATGCATATTAATGAAAATAAAATTCTTAATAGGATAAGATATAAACTTTCTTTTCTTCCAAGCTTATTTAAAATAAACCTAAATTGGACATTCAAAATGGAATATTTATTTTAATAAATTTGATATTTGAATAAATAAATTTCAATGAGTTTCCTTTAAAATTACTATTTTCTACTTAAATTGTCTTAAATGCATATTTTTAAATAAAGTTCTTAAACTATTAAGCTGTAGAGTTTTTGGCTAGAATTTGGCCAAACAATTTTTGGTTAAATTTTGATATTTTTTTGTTTAAACTGTGTTTTTTATTATACATATTGATTTATCACTCTGAAAAATCCTACAAGGTGGTGGAACGTTTACAAGTCAAATTGGGATTCCAATAAATCCCTACCAGATTATGATCAAATTTAATCAGAATATATATATAAGTGTTTACAAGTCAAAATTGTGGTTGCAATAAATCTCTACAAAATTATAAGCAAATTCAATCAGAATATGTATGTGTGTGTAACTCAAACTTGTGATTCCAATAAATCCCTGCGAGATTATGAGCAAATTCAATTAGAATATATATAATTTCTATTTATGAAATCAAATATAGATAAAACATATAATATTAGTTTTGCAATGACCATGGAAAGTTATAATGTTTAACTTTATAAATAATTAAATTATATTTTATTTTATAAGGACAATAAGCATTTAGTTAAAAAAACACGATTTGCAAAAATATTCCTAAATCAAAATAAAATAAATGAGTACAAACCAAGACTATTATTCATTTATGTATGGACATTTAAAAAAAACTACAGCTTAACTTTTCAAAGTCATATATAAATTTGCATTTTTTCTAAAACCATAACATCCACTTAAGTAGCAAGGACTGTGTTGCCTGCAACACTTGTTTTCTATGTAACGCTTGTCTCATGCCTCCTCATCTAAGCTCTCATATCAAAATAGAGAAAGAGAAACGAAGTGAGATAATACCACCTTAATTCATGAGTCATGAAAATATATATATATTTATCTCATTGATCATTAT
>APFE030611981.1:1561-54153 GCA_000404065.3 Pinus taeda | reverse complement strand
GACTTCCCCAACCACTATGCCATGCAATAAAATATATCTATATATATAATACATTTACTATTTACTTTAATCCACTTTCCCGACTTTATATATATAACACATTTACTATTTACTTTAATCCACTTCCCCAACTTTATTATAAAACATTTACTATTTACTTTAATCCACTTCCCCAACTTTATTATAAATTTTAGTTAAAACGAATTGATTTACGATTGAATTATCATCTAGCATCTTCATTAGTGTCCCCTCCACATATACTTTTAACATTGTAGTAAAAAGTCCTTAATCGTGATCAACCTATTTATTAAACACTCTCTATAAAAATACTAAAAGATATTGTTGTAGTTCACTAATATTCATACACATACACAACATCTTCATCTTCCTATCATTTAAAAAAAAACGAAGATAACCACAGGTGAATACTACATACAAATATGTAAGAAGGCACCTCCATGCACGGGAAGCAAACAGAACCATTTCACTAAGCATGTGAACAACAATTTCACTAAGCATTTGACACTTGGAAAACTCTCACACTAACATTAACAATAGAATGTAACATAGCCATAAACTTAATGATGGAAAATAGTGAGAGGTATTCAATTTTAAAGAGTAAAGAGTGACCATGGGTATTTAGTGAGAGGTATTCCATTTTAAAGAGTAAAGAGTGATTATGGGTTATGGAGGGCTATTATTGTAATGTCTCTAGTAAAACTGTAATATTTTATTAACAGTAGTAAGTTTAATTGTTTGACTATTGTTACTTTTGGGGTAAATTGGGTAATTATTATCATTATTGTTTTAATTTAACTGTGTTGTTAATTATTGTTATGTTACTTATTATTGTTAATTAAAAGAAAATAGAGTGTCAATGGCTGCAGTGACTCGTCATGAAAGGAGGTTAAAATTAAAAATGACGGTTGCCAAAAAAAAATTACCTAACTACCTTCCCCAATTGTAGAGGCTTCTGCAGGAAAAGGAAGCTAGGGGGAAACAAAAGAAAGACGCTAAGTCTGGTGATGACCAGATAGCACTAGCGGGAGTGCCATCATCTTGTAGCAGACGCTAAGTCTGGTGATGACCAGAGAGTGCAAGCTTTGAGTGCCAAAAATTTTGCAGCAGACGCTAAGTCTAGTGATGACCAGATAGTGCAAGCTTGAAATGTTGTAATCTTGCAGAAGACGCTAAGTTTGTTGATGACCAGATAGCGCAAGCTTGAAATGTTGTAATCTTATAGAAGACACTAAGTCTAGTAATGACCAGATAGTGTAGGCTTATAGTGCTAAAATATTGCAAAGACGGTGGTCTTGTTGTAATGCTTCGGGGGAGGTTGGGTCGAGGAGGACCACCTCATGGTCGGGAGGTAGACAAGCAGGAGAGAATAGAGGTGAATCTTCTAAAAGAATTACTTCAATTGCAGTACTAGAATTCAGGTACGGATAACTACTTCTGTGTATGCCAGTAAAAGAAGAGAAAATTTTACAGGAAAAGCTGACTTAGGAAACTGTTAATTTCTCTCTTAAAGGTTTTGGATTAAACCCTGTATACTCGGTATAGATTCTGTTAAGAGAATAAAATCTTGATATTCCATATAGTATGTAAAGATTCCTCCATGAGAATTAAGATTAAAATCCTGTTACTCTGTAAGTAACCTATGTAGTTCATATAAAATTTGTAAGCAAATAGTCTATATAGAAGTCCTAAAGAAATCAAAATTTCTCTGATAACCCTTATCAAAAGGAACAGTAGAAAAACAAGCGAAGCGGGGAATAGACCATGTTGTGTAATCGTAGGTAAAACAATAAACTATTCCGCGGCAATGTTATTCAGAGGGCTGTTGAGCTCAAGGCCTAGCACCCTGTAACAACTAGCGCAAAACAATAGCAGTTATTATGAAATTATACAGTTTTCACTTCTTTGTCCATACTAAACAAAATAGTAATAGCAGAATTGTGCCCATCTCATGCCAACGAGTGATAACCAAGAATGAAGTTGTAACGCTACCAAAGGACTGGAAGACTTTAGGGTCAACAGTTCATAAATTGGACCCGAGTCAGCCAAGAATGACTCGACGTATTCAAGAAATTATAAAACCCCTTGCGATAGAGGTACCCTCAGTTTGAGGGGAAGGAAAAACCACCTATCAGTCTCAACAAAATCCTGTATTTAATGAAACGACAACCAATAAAATAGAATTTAACTTACGCAGTAAAGAACCAAGCTGATTAAGTCTTTCAGACAAGAACTCGGAGAGCCATTCAGGCGTTCATAACATCGAATTACCAATTCTCAACACAACAATATTAATAAATAGGAAAACAATTAAATATATCTTAATGCAAGCAAATGCAGCAGAATAAGCAAGTTGTCGTTATACATAATCAAACCCTTAGTTGCACGCCTAATTTAGGAAACCATGCTTTATATAGTTCAGGGAGAAAAAACTTACAAAAATCCTCCTCTCAAAATGAAATACTATAAGTATAAAACATGCGGAGCTAACCAGGGTCTCCCGAAGGCATACAAGGCCAAGAGACTCAATAAACCAGTCGTTGGACACTAATAGGGCTAAGGACACAATACATTTAATTATACTCTAACCTTTGCAATAGGGCTGAGTATCTAGCAGTAACACGGTGCTATTCGGCCCTTTCCACTTCTCACTCTTCAACAGTGGAATCATGGGAGCTAGAATGTAGTGTACCCAAAAGAGTTTGACGGCCAAAATTCCATCAACCCAGAAAAGAAACTAAGGTCGTTGCTTACCTGAGAAGCTGTGAGAGGAGGGGTCTGGTTGGAAGCGCAGCTCTCTGTTCGGAGAAGTAACCAATTCCTCTGTTGAAACACCTGTAGGTAAACACCGTAACAGTTTAAGCCTTGAGAAAAAAAAAAAAAACAAGAAATGATAGCAATAAAGGAAATTGTGCCTTTGGTAATAAAATTTAACGGAGATACATTTCCTTCCTGAGAGTTGCAGTGTGAGAATGAACTGTAGGGTAGGAGAGGTGACCATGCACCGAGGTTACAGCCGAGCGCCGTAGGTTGATCCAATGCCATGTAAGGCATGGAGAAGGGGCGGAGTGGAGCTCCAGAAGCAAGGGAATAACAGAGAGGAATACCGAACAGTGGACAGGAGGATTGGTACCAAATGAAGACAAGGTTGACCGTCAGATCTTCTCAGCCAACACCCTTTGTCGATGCATCGCTGAGCCCGAGGGAAACTCTGCAGAGAAAGACCCTGCTCGTGCCACGTACCGCGGTAGAGCAGGACATGGAAAACGTAACTAATTAAAAAATCATCGAATAGATAAGTTGGAAAGCGAGAGTAAGGATTGGGTTGACACATGTGCATCATCCATGCAGAGATTAGGTGTATCACATAGTAAAGTACAACATTCATTAAGTTTGACACATGTGGTTTGAACCGTATACACCGTTCGAGCTTGTATTCAAATTGTTAAACTGTAATAGTCATAACTATTATAGTGTTACTGTATCATATATAATTTATTTTTTTTATGTACTTTACTATTTTTATGAATGTAATTTTTTTTTCTAAATTTAATTGATGGAGCTTTTACAAGTGGTATCAAAGCCAAACTACTATACTGTGGCCTCTGGCTAATAGTGATAATGAAATTAATAGTAATAGGAAAAAAAATAAAATAAGCATGGCCTACCAGATAATGTTATTTAAATATCTTTATCTGTTGAAGTTTACTAACCTATTGAAATCATGGAATTATGCGACAACAAATTATGAGGAGAACGAGCAGCGCTCCTCACAGGAATGTGGATGGCTCGGAAACAACCACCCTTCCCCAGAATAATACTGAAATATGGGTGCAATTGGGGGAGGAGGCTCGCAACACTAATCTGACTATATTGGAAACAGTTCAAGAATTGAAGAACGAGATGGTCCGCCTACGAGAGGACAACGCAAGATTGACCATGGAAGAGGAGAAAATCCTGAAAAGTTT
Source organism: Pinus taeda (assembly GCA_000404065.3). Lineage (NCBI taxonomy): Eukaryota > Viridiplantae > Streptophyta > Pinopsida > Pinales > Pinaceae > Pinus > Pinus taeda. The sequence continues at coordinate 50,167 of APFE030611981.1, read as the reverse complement.
GTCAGATAAACAAAATTAGTGCCAGTTGAATCCCAATCCTGAGCATACGCGTGTGTCCAAGGAACAAGGTTATCATACCGATCAGGAGGAGACAGAAGGAAGGGAAGAGATTCGAGGGGAGAAATCTGACAATGCCTCTGAACATCAAACCTCAAAGAGACAGCAGATAGAGTTGTAGGGGGAGTTCCAAAATATCAAGCCGCCATACTTCGATGGGGAGTCGGAGGAGGTAGCGGAGGCCTGGTTAATTAATATGAACAAATATTTCCAAGTATACGACTATGATCACAATCTCAAGGCGCGACTGGATATTTTCTAGCTGCAAGGGAAAGCTACCTTATGGTGGGAGGAGGTCAAGATAGTACGGGGGGTAAGTGAGCAGAGCATAACTTGGGAAACTTTCCAAAGATACTTTAAGGAAAAATATTTGACTAAATGTTGTTAGGACGAAAAGGCGAGGAAATTTCATGATCTGCGGCTTGGGCAGCAGACAATGGATGAATTTATCACCAAATTTACCTCTCTGCTCCGCTATGTACCATACATACGGGAGGAAAAGGAAAAAGTACAGTGGTTTGTTAGCTGTCTACCCCAGGCAATGAGGGAAAGAATCGAGTTTGACAACCTGAAAACAATGAATGAAGCGATACGGAAATCTAGGATTTGCCACCAGCAAAATAAATAGAAGGGAGAAAATTTTGGAAAGCGATGGACTGATAGAAAGGGTTGCAAGATGACTGTGGGTGCCAAGGGAGCTTGTGGCAGCTTCAGTAAGGGACCTTCCAAGGGGCCAAATAGTAAGAACTAGCTCAGATTAAAGCCACCATCGAATCCAGATTTAGTGAGCAACCAGGCAGAATTGATAACGAAGGGGTAGCTAGGCCGCCAGTACAGTGTTGGGGCTGTGGCGGGCCACACTACATTAAGAACTGTCCTCACCGAAAGGGTAACGATCAAGTGTCACAGATATATGAAGCATCTACAGTGGGTGACATGGCTCGGACCATACCAAGAATTAATGCTACCCTCGAGGATCATCAAGCTAAATACCAGCCGACTATGGTGGAGTTTGAAGGTAAGATTTTCGATCGAACTGTTTCTATTTTAATTGACCTTGGAGCTACATTAAGTTATGTTAGTCCCAAGGTTGTGGGAAATTGTAAATTGCAATATGTTAAGTTTAAAAATCTATGGCTAGTTCAGCTCGCAACAGGGGCAAAAAGGCGAGTGCTAACCAAGGGCAATAACTGCCCACTAGCAGACTAGACTGTGACGGCAGAATTGAACATACTTCCCCTTGGATCATATGATGTGCTAATAGGGATGGACTAGCTGGAAAAACGATGGTCCATAATAAATTGTAAAACAAAGACAATTTCTTACCAAGATGAACTGGGGAAAAAACAAGAGATCCAAGGTAGAGACTGGTACAGATTCGGACAATTACCACCTCACAATCGGAAAAGTGCATCAGAAAAAAATGTCAAGAATATGTTATTCAAGTTGGTTATGCCAATTCAAAGGATAAAACTATTACCTTGGAAAGCATCCCAGTGGTGCAAGAGTTTGTAGATGTGTTTCCTGAAGAAATACCAGGGCTGCCACCTAAAAGAGACTTGGACTTTACCATAGAATTGATACCTGGTGCAGCCCCGATGTCCCGAGCACCATATTAGATGAGTGTACCAGAATTGACAGAATTAAAGATGCAACTAAAAGAGCTGTTGGACAAGAAATACATCCGCCCCAGTGTATCACCCTAGGGAGCTCCTATGTTGTTTGTCAAGAAGAAGGATGGAACCCTTCGTATGTGCATAGACTATCGACAATTGAATAAATTGACAGTTAAGAATAAATATCCACTACCCTGTATTGATGAACTTTTCGATCAGGGAAAAGGGGCAACATTATTTTCAAAAATCGATTTGCGATCCAGATACCACCAAATCAGAATCAAGGAGGAGGACATAGCCAAAACCGCTTTTCGAACTCGCTATGGGCACTATGAGTTTGTGGTACTACCTTTCGGGCTGACCAATGCATCAACGACATTTATGTGCTTGATGAATAACATATTTCATTGGTATTTAGACAAGTTTGTGTTACTTTTTTTTGATGATATACTAATATATTCCTGGAATGTCAAAGAACATGAGGAGCATCTTAGGCTAGTGCTACAAACACTACGGGAACATCAGCTGTACGCCAAGTATAGAAAATGTGATTTCTATAAGGAGCAGATCTAGTACCTGGGACATATTATCACCAAAGAGGGTATTGCAGTGGATCTCGAAAAGATAAGGACCATAATGGAGTGGCCAATACTGAAGGATGTGGCAGACATAAGATCTTTCATGGGACTAGCAGGATACTACAGGCGGTTTGTGGAAGGGTTTTCAAGAGTTTCTTACCTTATCACTTCCCTACAAAAAAAGGGAAAAATATTTAAGTGGACTGTGGAGTGTCAAAGGAGTTTTGAACAGCTCAAACATTTTCTCACAACTGCACCGCAGACCCGGAAAAGGATTACATGGTCTGCACAGATGCGAGTAAAGAATGAGTAGGGGGGGCGTCGATGTAAGAAGGAAAAGTGATCGCTTACGAGTCCAGAAAATTGAAAGAGCATGAACAGAAATATTATGCTTATGATCTGGAACTGAATGCTGTCATACACGCTTTAAAGATGTGGCATCATTATTTTGTGGGGAAGAAATTTTTATTGATGACAGACCACCACAGCCTGACTAGTTATTTCAACCAACCGACTTTAAACACTAGGAAAGCTCAGTGGGTGGATTTCTTGAGTGGATTCAAATTCGAGATCAAACACCTGAAACGAAAAGAAAACCGGGTGGCTGATGCTTTAAGTCGAAAAGTACAATGCCTCTACAAAGTTTCCTTTAGTGAAGGGCGGTCTATCCTCAGCGAGGAAATTAAAAAGGCAACTGAACAAGATCAAATTTATTAGCAAATAAAAAAGCAAGTGCAGAACTTAACCAGTCACATAAGGCAACAAGGTTATGAGTTGAATGTTGCTGGTATGTTGTATTACAGAAAGAGAATATATGTACCCAACCTAGATGGCATCAAAAAGATGATTTTGGATGAATGTCATAAGAGTCCTTACGTAGGACAACCGAGATACCAGAAGCTCATGACATCACTTCAGAAGGAATACTACTGGCTAGGAATCAAGAAGGAAGTGACAGAATATTTGGCACATTGCATAGAGTGCCAACAGGTTAAAATAGAACATCAACACCCTGCTGGACTGTTACAACCATTACCCATACCAAAGTGGAAGTGGGAGATCATTACTATGGACTTTATCACGGGATTACTTAAATCCAAAAGGAATAATGATTCCATCATGGTAGTGGTGGACAAACTAAGAAAATCAACCCACTTCATACCGGTACAGTCCACTTACCGCGCAACCCAAATTGCAAAATTTTTTATGCAGAACATATTTAAGCTCCACGGTTTACCCAAAACTATAATTTCTGACCACGATGTTAAGTTTACATCAGCATTTTGGAGGACTTTGTTTGAGGGATTGGGAACTCAACTAAATTTCAGCACCACATATCATCCGCAGATTGATGGACAAACTAAACGGGTGAACTAGGTGGTAGAAGATATGCGGAGGTCATATGTGATGCAGCAACCGTCCCGGTGGGAAGAATATTTGCATTTGGTGGAGTTTGCATATAATAATGGTTATCATGCGTCTTTACAGATGAGCCCATTCAAAATGCTTTATGGACAGAAATGTCGTACACCATCTAGTTGGGGTGGACCGAAAGACAAACGTATGTTGGGCCCTGAGATGTTAAAAGAGATGGAAGAAATGGTCAAAAACGTGCGAGCCAATATAAAAGTAACACAAGATAGACAAAAAAGATTTGCAATTCAGAAAAGAAAATTTAAAGAATATCAGGTAGGAGATCATGTGTATGTAAGGATTCGAGCCAAAAAAAGTACCTTACAATGGAACGATTGTGCCAAATTGGCACCCCATTTTTGTGGACCTTTCCAAATCTTAGCGAGGGTTGGGCCAGTGGCATACTAGCTAGCCCTACGTAGCCACATCCGGGTCCATAATGTCTTCCATGTATCAATATTAAAGAAATATGTATATGACCTAAGCACATAATTAATTGGCAAGACATTCAGGTAAGGAAATGTCTTAAATAGCACAAATCAAAAATTGGTTGCTAAGGAGAGAAACTGATTAAGATATTGTGTGTTTCAGGTAGAACCGGAAGGAGAATTTCTAGTTGAGCCAATGAACATACTCGATTGGAGAAGGGTCGTGCTGCGGAAACGAGCCATCACGCAGGTTAAAGAGCAATGGCAGCACTTTGAGCCGGATGAGGCCACCTGGGAGGATGAACAGATCATGAGGGAAGCTTATCCCGAACTGTTTATGAGTGAACAACATCGGGACGATGTTCAGTTTCAGGAGGGGGAGATGCAATGCCCCTAGTAAAGCTGTAATATTTTATTAACAGCAGTAAGTTCAACTGTTTGACTATTGCTACTTTTGGGGTAAACTGAGTAATTATTATCATCACTGTTTGAATTTCACTGTGTTGTTAATTATTGTTATGTTGCTCATTATTGTTAATTAAAAGAAAACAGAGTGTCAATGGCTGCAACGACTCCTCATGAAAGGAGGTTAAAATTAAGAATGACGGTTGCCAAAAAAAAAAAAGAGGCTTCCACAGGAAAAGGAAGCTAGGGGGAAACAAAAGAAAGACGCTAAGTCTGGTGATGACCAAATAGCACAGGCTTTGAGTGCCAAAAATTCTGCAGCAGATGCTAAGTCTGGTGATGACCAGATAGCGCAGGCTTGAAATGCTATAATCTTGTAGAAGACGCTAAGTCTGGTGATGACTAGATAGTCTAGGCTTGAAATGTTGTAATCTTGCAGAAGGCGCTAAGTCTGGTGATGACCAGATAGTCCAGGCTTACAGTGCTAAAATCTTGGAAAGACGGTGGTCTTGCTGTAGTGCTTGGGGGGAGGTTGGGTCAAGGAGGACCACCTCATGATCAGGAGGTATACAAGCAGGAGAGAATAGAGGTGAATATTCCAAAAGAATTACTTCAATTGCATTACTGGAATTCAGGTACGGATAACTACTTCTGTGTATGCCAGTAAAAGAAGAGAAAATTTTACAAGACAAGCTGACTTAGGAAACTGTTAATTTCTCTCTTAAAGGTTTTGGATTAAACCTGTATACTCGGTATAGATTCTGTTAAGAGAATAAAATCTTGATATTCCATATAGTATGTAAAGGTTCCTCCATGAGAATTAAGATTAAAATCATGTTACTCTGTAAGTAACCTATGTAGTTCATATAAAAATTGTAAGAAGATAGTCTATATAGAAGTCCTAAAGAAATCAAAATTTCTCTGATAACTCTTATCAAAAGGAATGGTAGAAAATCGAGCGAACCGAGGAATAGACCATACTGTGTAATCATAGGTAAATTGATAAACTATTCTGCGGCAAGGTTATTCAGAGGGTCGTTGAGCTCCAGGCCGAGCACCCTGTAACAACCGGCGCAAAAAAATAGCAGTTATTATGAAATTATACAGTTTTCACTTCTTTGTCCATACTAAACAAAAATAGTAACAATAGAATTGTGCTCGGCTCATGCCGACGAGTGATAACCAAGAATGAAGCTATAACGCTACCAAAGGACCGGAAGACTTTAGGGTCAACGATTAATAACTTGGACCTGAGTCGGCCAAGAATGACTCGACGTATTCAAGAAATTATAAAACCCCTTGCGACAGAGGAACCCTCAGTTTTAGGGGAAGGAAAAACCACCTATCAGTCTCAACAAAATTATGTATTTAATGAAACGATAGCCAATAAAATAGAACTTAACTTACGCAGTAAAGAACCAAGCTGATTAAGTCTTTTAGACAAGAAATCAGAGAACCATTCAAGCGTTCATAACATCGAATTACCAATTCTCAACACAGCAATATTAATAAATAGGAAAACAATTAAATATATCTCAATGCGAGCAAATGCAGCAGAATAAGAAAGTTGTTTTTATACATAATCAAACCCTTAGTTGCACGCCTAATTTAGGAAACCGTGCTTTATATAGTTCAGGGAGAAAAAACTTACAAAAATCCTCCTCTCATAATCAAATACTGTAAGTATAAAACATGTAGAGCTAACCAGGGTCTCCCAAAGGCATACAAGGCCAAGAGACTCAATAAACCAGTCGTTGGACAGTAAGAGGGCTAAGGACTCAATACATTTAATTATACTTTAACCTTTGCAACAGGGCTGAGTATCTAGCAGTAACACGGTGCTATTCGGCCCTTTCCACTTCTCACTCTTCAACAGTGGAATCATGGGAGCTAGAATGTAGTGTACCCAAAAGAGTTTAACGGAAAGAATTCCATCAACCCAGAAAAAAAACTGAGGTCGTTGCTTACCCGAGAAGCTGCGAGCGGAGGGGTCTGGCTGGAAGCGCAACTCTCTGTTTGGAGAAGTAACTGATTCCTCTGTTGAAACACCTGTAGATAAACACCGTAACAGTTTAAGCCTTGAGAATAATTAAAAAAAAACAAGAAATGATAGTAGTATAGGAAACTATGCCTTTGGTAATAAAATTTAATCGAGATACCTTGCCTTCCTGAGAGTTGCAGTGTGAGAATGAACTGTAGGGTACCAGAGGTGACCCTGCACCGAGGTTCCAGCTCAGCGCCGTAGGTTGATCCAACGCCATGTAAGGCATGGAGAAGGGGCAGAGCGGAGCTCCGAAAGCCAGGGAATAACAGAGAGGAATACCAAATAGTGGACAGGAGGATTGGTACCAAATGAAGACAAGGCTGACTGTCAGATCTTCTCAGCCAACACCCTCTGTCGATGCATCATTGAGCCCAAGGGAAACTCTGCAGAGAAAGACCCTGCTTATGCCACGTACCGCGGCAGAGCAGGACATGGAAAACGTAACTAATTAAAAAATCACCGAATAGATAAGTTGGAAATCGGGAGTAAGGATTGGGTTGACACATGTGCATCATCCACGCAAAGATTAGGTGTATCACATGGTAAAGTACAACATTCATTAAGTTTGACACATATGGCTTGAACCGTATACATCGTTCCAACTTGTATTCAAATTGTTAAACTGTAATAGTCATAACTATTATAGTGTTACCGTATCATATATAATTTTTTTTTATTAAATGTAACAAATATATATAAATATATATATATATATAATATATATATATATATATATATATATATAATATATATAATATATATATGGTCTGAATTTAATTGATGGAGTTTTTTAGTTAATTTTGTTTAGAAATTGAGAAAATTATAGTTTTAATATGAGTTTATACAATCTAAATCGAGGATATTGAATCTATTTAAAGAGTAAAGAGTGATTACAATAGTGGGTTATGGATGATCATTATTGATAGTTTGAGTTATTGTTTTGTTTTTTTTTTTAAGATAGATTTTTAGTCAATTTTGTTTAAAAATTGTTTAGAAATTGAGAAAATTATAGTTTTAAGTTGAGTCTATACAATCTAAATCGAGGATATTAAATCTATTTCTATATTGAAAATCACAATTTAAATGATAAAATATTGTGATTTCATCAAAAAAATTGATGTCACATTCCAATAAAAAATAATAAAAGTCACCTCATTAAACTATGTCAATATGGTCTCAATTGGTGATCCAAGTGATATGAAATTGTGGAAACTATGAGATCCAAGGTTCAATCGTCCTGTTGTAGCCCGACCTATGGAGAAGAAGACAGGTCGTATGCCCCAAAGGTATTATGGTAGTGGTTGGAATCAACCCCATGTCACACTAGTATGAGATTGACCTAGTTGTTGGTTCCTCTAATTACAAAAAAAAAAAAAATACTATGGATGACCATAATATATATAATGGATTATTGTATCATTGATGCATAAGTTTGTATGTATAAATGAGCCAAGATTATACAAATGAGTTAAAATGTGGATAAATTTAACATTTTAGTGAGAACAAAGTTTAATTATTAAAATTTCTATCAATTAAGTGAATGTATAGCCTTAGATAAAAGGTATTCCAAATTAAATAATAATCCCCCGAATGGGGTGTGAGCTAGAAGCATTGGGACCCACAAATGTCCTTCTATAATGAGTAAGGTCAATGGGCGGAAATCTACCACACTTCACATGCAAAGGAACATAGAGCGGTGGCCTCACGCATGTGGCCATTTAATGTAAATGAGGAAGGTGGTAGAGAGAGTTTAGTGTCGAGGTTCTCTGGCCTTTTCGATGTTGAGGCAAGTAAATTTTATGTATGCAAAGAAAATTTGGAATATGTCTAGTTCACAACAAGTTGTGGCTCTGGGGTGACACTCCTCGTGGTCTTCCATCAGGTGTTGGTCGACTTACAGTCTGCTCTAGTTGCTATCTTTGGGTATGTTCTTCATTTCAGATGTTGTTACCTCGCTCCCATGGCTAGCTACATAATTTTGCTTGTTTCTTGGAGGAATGACTATGTTCTGAAGTTGAAGGTTCAAAGGAAGCACCAATGGGATTTTTGCATGGGAATTGAGGATTTTTATGAGGGTTTCTTTGTATTATATACTCATGTCTCTGTTTACTATGGTATTTTACTTTCACGCATGGGAATTGTCTGGGAAGGGAAGTTATGCTATTTGTTGTGTTCTCTCTGTCTGTGTCTTTGGTGCAATGGTATTGGTATTTATCTGATTATTTTTTGTTATGGTTTTGTGCTTATATGGTTTTAGAACATTTGTGGTTTGTTTCAAATCTTCGTCCTCAGCGATTCATGGAAGGGTTGGGAGTATGGTTTAGGCCTCTAGGATTGGCTTCAATCTCGTTATGTTGCCTACTGCAGGGTAATCCGATGGTCAACTTATATTTTTTTGCCCTCATGCATTGATAATTTGACAGGTTCTCTAGTCCAGTGTGGTTCTGGGAAGCACAAGGTTCACATGTATAGGCTTAATTTGGGTCTATTGTAGTGGTCTGAATCAACTACAGTTAGAAGTTTAAGCCCTTTTTGTTTCATGGCTTGTGTTGCCTTAGCGAAGGTCCATCATACCCACGGTTCCCATGGTCGTGGCAAGCAACAGAAGGAAACCCATGAGGGTCATTAAGCCAATTCTCAATCTGGTAGAAGTCATGGTCGGAAATCAACCTCTCGCATCATAAAAGAGGTTACCACTGCTTACCACGAGGGAAACTCCTCTCATGTGCGTTAGCTCATTGTCGAGTGGGAAGCATAACTTAATTAGCATATTCGTGAAACAGAAATAGACTTGGTATAATGGCAGAGCTTGGTGCCCAATCTTGGTCACTCTCATGGTTGGTCCTCTCAGTACAAGCAAATTGTCCATCTATATTGGGTGATGAAAAATCTTCTAGCCAAAGCACTAGAGCACATCCCTTCGGGTTTGCCCTCGACTTCTCAAGGAGTCCCAGATTTCTGCAAGGATTTGCAGCAGATTCAGTTTCAGCTTCAAAAGTAGAATGGTCGCCTTAGCCACATTGAACACTACGCTCCCTGTATCCCACAAACTGAGCTCCCAAGCTCTAGTGTGAAGGATCTAGCTCCCATGGATTCATTTGACAGTTAGTAGCATGATGATTTAATCTTTGTTTTGTCTTTTGATATATGCATCAGTTATAGACTTTATTGTATGTTTTCAGTTATTTAGAGTATAGGAAGTATAAGGACAGTCAAACATATCTAGCATGGCTTTACAAGCTTATAATATTTTGTTTTTGGATGACATATCATGCAGTTAGGTGGCCAACAACTCTGGTTTCCCTCTGGGAAAGTTGAGGCCACCTAACCATTTGATCTCTGGTTGTAACTTGCCCTTCTCTGAAATAAAATGAATACAAAGGTCCCAAGCTTACATGATAATAATAATAATAATTCACCTCAAACTTACACTTAACTTGTTTGTTTATTTTTATTTTTTGCTATCATAACTCAATAGTTGAGGACATTCATCATTGGATGCTATATGTCATGTTGACTCATCATCATTATTCAAGGAAGATTATGCAATATATAGTACGTAAAGAGACATGCTTTCACTCTTGTGAGGGTTTTGGATCATTAACTTATTTCCTTATATCAAAAGAAGACCAACTCTTAATTAGACAAAAACAATTTTAAAACTAAATAAAATTTACACTCATTTATATATTTACACTTTACACTAATTAAAATTATATAAAATTTAATTCAATAATACACTATTAAAATTATATAAAATTTAATTCAATAAAAAGGTCATTAAAATGAGTCTCAAATCTGGTATATAACCTTCACTAGCTAAATTTTGGTCAAAATCAAACAAAACATCAAAATCAATGTTTTCATCAATCAAGTGGCTGTTTACTTTCTCAAATTTGTGAGTCCATTTAAACACCTCCAAAATCTTAGAGACATAATTCCATGGTGAAAAGAACTCTATTCTCAAACTTGAGAATGGTCCAAACTACCACCCATTCATGTCAAAAATACAATGCAACTTTATCTAATGTCATAGCTTGCATCCTTCCAGCGAGGGTGAGTGAAAGAGACTTTAACTACCATTCATTAATGTCAAAAATACAATGCAACTTCATCTTATGTCATAGCTTGCAGCCTTCCCAGTGAGGCTCGGTGAAAGAGACTTTAATTATCAGTCATTTAAAAATGAGTTGTTTATAATGCGATTTTGTGGAGATTCCAGTGACGGAATCCTGCGGAAGAAATTAAGGTTAAATCTTGATTTGTTGCAGTGAAAATGGTTTTTTAACTGCGTATTTGGATTCACCACTTTTAAAAACCCCTGGGACGCTTTGATTGTGCAGAAACTAGCTATCAAACTTGCGATTCCAATAAATTACTGCCGAATTTTAACCGGGAAAAATCACCAAAAAAATTTCAAAAAATCGCATTATAAACAACTGCTTCAAAATACAATTCAACTTTATCTCATGTCATAGCTTGCAACCTTGGTAGTGAGGGCGAGGGCCAGTGAAAGAGACATGGAAAAAAGGTAAAATTAGTAAAACAAACTCCATTTAAAGCAAAGATTTCGTGTAGAAACATGATTCCCTGTGTGGCCCACTCTCTTTGATCACTGACGCTTTCTCACATGGTGTTCCGTATTTTTATAATTTGATGTTCAAACCCAGTTGGCCTGAGGGCAGCCTCAGCTCTCTCGACCACACATTTGGAAGTTTCTAGATTCCTCATGTTGCCTCGGTTCGGGACACGATCTGACGGACCCTCCCTTTGCACGGCTCCCGAGTCCGGAGGCCCCTTTGCTTGTCGACCAAGTAATCACTGTTATTTAAAATTAACAGAGGTTAAAATAAGGTAATCACTATTATATAGGCATTCAAATTAAATTTTAAATTCATAATAAAATATTTAATTAAATTTATGGTCAAATATTTTATTTGAATTCCTAATATAATATTTTAATTAAATTGTCCATCAAAATATTTTCAAATTAATAAAAACTAAACTATAATTTCATTGGATACTATCAATTTTCACCAAATTTATTGGAAATTATAAGCCGAAACTATACCATCAGGATACTCCCAGACCACGAAAGCATGATGCATCCTTTTTCTACAGGGCCACGCGAAACAACTAAACCTATTTAATGATAAATGTCACACCACAAAATGAATATTCGACATATAATATGGATATTCCACTTTATAATGACGTCATGCCTTCGCAATTGTGTCTTGTTTTCCAACAAACCCATGTTACCCAACTTGTGCATCCGGATTCGGAAGTCTCTCACCGACTCCTCTCTCCTACAACTGCAGCCTCGTCTCATTTGATCCAGGACAAACTTGAGAGGTTAGACGCAGCCAGCAATGACGGATGCCCTCCTTAGAAACTACCAATTGCAAGAGGAAGTAATCGGCAGAGGCAGATTTGGAGTGATCAAGAGATGTTTCAACCAGCAAAGTGGGCAACAGGCCGCCTGCAAGACCATCAGAAAATCAGATCTCCTTCACGATTCCATCGACAGAGATTGCCTCAACAATGAAATCAAGATTATGCGGTATGTCGCAGGTCACCCAGTAGTTGTTGCCCTTCACGAAGCTTATGAGGATGATGAGTATGTGCATCTGGTAATGGAGATGTGCTCAGGCGGAGATCTGTTCGACAGAATCGTTAGCAGGAAGAATACAGTACCATTCTCCGAAGAGGATGCCGCCACCATTCTGCGGAAGCTCATGGAAGCCATCAGTTTCTGTCACTCCTTGGGAATTGCCCACCGCGATATAAAACCTGACAACATTCTCTTTGCCGATCATTCAAATTCCCTCGCTCAAATCAAACTTGCAGACTTTGGGCAGGCCTCATTTTTCGCTCCAGGTATGTTTATTATGCTTGCCTTCTTCCCCTCTCATACAAGTCCATGAAATTTTTGGGTATGGATAGATAAATCCCATGGTTGAAATTCTCCTATTAACTAATGCAGGGCAAGGATTAATGCAAGGAATCGTGGGTACTCCATATTACGTAGCACCGGAGGTGTTGGGAGGGAAGAATTACAATGAGAAAGTGGATGTCTGGAGCGCAGGGGTGCTCTTGTATATAATGTTGAGTGGAGTTCCCCCTTTTGTGGGAGAAACACCACAAGAGATATTTGAGGCAGTCCTGTGTGGGCGCCTTCGTTTCCCAACTGATCGGTGGCTCTCAATATCTCATTCTGCCAAGGACTTGATACGCCGGATGCTAACCAGAGACGTCACCAAGAGACTCAGCGCACAGCAAGTCCTAGGTACCTACGTGCCTTCCTTAAATTTCTGAAGCAAAAAAAAAAACAATACAAAGTATGGAATATATATGTAAAATAGGCCATATCCTAAGTGGAGGAATGCTGAATGTTTTGTGGGCAATGGTTGCAGAACATGGCTGGATCTCCGCTCACACATGCGCCAATTCCTCTTCTGATTGACCAATCTATACTATGCGTCATCCACAATATAGTAACAGTTGTTTTTATTTAAGTACATATTTAAATATAGACGTGCATATAATGTATACAGTGGAGCCCATATAAATAGACATTTTAACCAACCATCAGTACTGAGAGTTGGCTGGTTTTCGACCTAGTGAGCGTGGTGTCATAAAGGTAAATAGTTTTCTGCGGTTTTAGTTGTAAGTAGAGTGCAGTATCCTTCAGGGCGACAAGAGGATATTTATAAACCCATATATATGGAAAATGTTGAAGCTTTAAAGCTACTCAATGGCAAAAATATGAATGATTTGATGCTGGAAAATTTTGCAAACAGTAAATGTATAAATGGTGACAGTAAACGCATTAATGTAAAGTCATTAAGACGAAGGAGTCGAAAACGTTGCTACCATAATATATTCGGATAAGAACCCTATGTCGCACGCATGAATAAATTAGTTAGATTTCAAATTGAATGTATTTTTTATATTTAAATTTTATTTTTTAATTTGAGGTGATCACTAACTCATGCACACGGAGAAGAATGAAAATAAAATATAATGGCGTGATGAAAGATTATGGAATCAATATATGGTGTCACATTGAAACATTAATATATGATTTCATCAAAGTTGAAATTATCAATTTTTTTTTCTGGTTTTTACGTAATTTTTGCCAATTTATTTTGGTTAGTATAAATTTTGTTTCGGTAAATAGGGTATTGTATAAGAGATGAGCCTCTTCAATACCACAACATTTATTATGTGATTAGAATTAAAAAAAAAAAAAAAAATTTGAAAAATAGTTCACATTTCTAGTTAATGTGGTTATTTGAGGTAATTTTATCAATGCAATGGAAGATATTTTATATAAAGGAGTTCTCACAATAGATCATTAATCATGATTCTCCATGCGTTTTAAATAGAGATCTTGGACCATTAAAATGTTAAGCTATGGGTTAATAGCCAGTATGAGTTATTAAATCACTTTATGTCTAAAACATTTAGTGAATATCTAATTATAATGTAATTAATGTATACTTAGGAAACACACTTGTACCTAAAAGACATATTAGACCAAGTTAAACTTAACTAACTCCTAAGTGTTTAAATATCCTAACACCTCCCCCTAAGAATAATTTGGGAAGTGATTGAATTATTTACAAATGTCACATAAAAGGAGAATGAAGGAGGCATTAGATTCTATCCCCCTTTAATGAAAACTTCCTAAACTCTTAACATAGATTGGAGTCTATAAAACTTTGCTTCATAATAGAATTTGTGAAAATGTTTGCAACTTGATCATTTGAAGGGAAAAAGTGCATTTTGATAACTTGATCATGAATGAGTTTTCTAATTACTTATATTCGTAGCTCATTGTGTTTGTTTCGCTAATGTTGAATTGGATATTTGGCAAGCTTAATAGCACTTTGATTATCACACCAGAGGGTAGTTCAATGCTATTGTTAGAATCCGAACTCTAAAAAGATTTTCCAAAGCCATAAGACTTCTAGAATTGCATTAACAACTACTTAATATTATGCTTTTTCTAAAGAAAGAGCAATAGCTTGCTACTTTTTACAAGTCCAAGTGATAGGGTCCAAAACCATGACTGAAAACATAACTAGTAATGAACTTTTGGTCATCAGAGTTCCCAACCCAATCTAAATTAGTAAAAGAAACCAACAAAGGAGTTCCCCCTGAACAGTAATGTATCCCAAATTGAACTGTACCTCAAAAATATTGAAATATTCTTTTTGTTATTTTCCAAAGAATTTCATGTGGTGTTTGCATTAATTTGGCAAAAAGACCAACATCAAAGGAAATATCAATATGGGTATGAGTCAAATATAAGAGGCTGCCAACTAACCGATCGGTACAAAATGGAATCAAATTTGGTTGTAGTGTAGGTAGCAATAAGTTTGACTCTATATTGAAAGGGAGAAGGGGTTGGTTTGAAATATTCCATGTGAAAGTGGTGAAGAAGGTAACAGGTATACGTATATTGGGAAAGAGAAATTCCTTGAACTTGGTTGGAAATAAATGTAGGCAAAGGAAATAATGCAAATATCCTATGTTTGTCATTTCAAACTTCTTCTTAAGGATTGACTTCACATAGGTTAAAAGTTTAGGGTCACTACTAGTGAAGATAAGGTAATCAAAATAAGAACAAGGATTATGAAATGGATTCCTAATTTCTTGGTGTAGATAGTGGGGTCAGAATGATATCTAAAGAAACTGGTGTTAAGAATAAAGCTATCCATTTTTGGACACCAGGCTTGAGGAGCTTTTTTAAAACAATAGAGAGATTTCTTAGATTGTAAAACAAGGTTGGAGTCACTTTAAACATAACTAGGAGGGTTTTCCATGTAGATTTTTCTTGTAGATCCCAATGCCAGAAGGGATATTTAACATCCATGATGGACCTCCCATCCATGTGAGAGAGCAAGGGCTAGAACAAGATGGATGCAATTCATTTTTTCGATATGGGAAAAGGTTTCATAGTAGTGAATTCTTTCAAATTGAGGTAATCCTTTAGCAACTAACTAAACCTTATGTCATTCAACACTTCCACCTTATGCATACTTAGTTCTGTATACCTATTTACAACTACCAAGTTTTCTTCCTTCTAGAAGAGATATAAGTTCCCAAGTATTGTTCATCATCAAGGAATGTTATTCTTCGTTCATTGTTGTTTCTTAATCTTGATGGCTTGAAGCTTCTGCAAATGTTTTTGGATCACGAGTCTCTAAAATTGCAACGAAAAGAGAGGAGGCTCCCTGGAATTGTGAATGAGTACAACGCTGACTAGTAGGATCAATAACAACGTCACCAATTGTTTTACATGTTAAATGAACCCATTTGGGAAGTTATTGTGCTAGTGCATGTTCATGTTCAATGGACTCATATAGATGAATGTGAGTAAGTGGAGGTGGATTTTCATCTTCAATATAATCATTTGAAGAAGAAACAAGGAAAGGAAGAGATGTTGGCACAAACATTGAAGATGGATCGCAAGTTGAAGAGGGCACAATTATTGAATTAGGCTTACAAGCCAAGCAATTTTCATCACATTTAACACTTATTCTAATGATTATTTCATTGGAGTGTGGTTGAAGAATTCTATAAGCTTTTACATTTTCAAAATATCCAACAAAAATACACTTCTCACTTTTAGGTTGTAAAACTTTCCTTTTTTCATCAGGAATTTGAGCCCATGCTACACTACCAAAGATATAGATGTGACTTACATTTGGCTTAATTTTGGTCCATACTTCTTTTGGTATTATATTGTTGAAAGCCTTTGAGGGAGTGTGATTTACTATGTAATTATTTTCACAGTTGATGGCTTTCACCCAATAATGAAGGCTTAATCCCTTTGATTGAATCATACAATTAGCCATTTATTTTAATGTATGATTCTTTCTTTTAACAACACCATTTTGTTGTGGTGTATATAGAATAATATGTTGCATTTGAAAGTCTTGTGTAGTGTAGTAAGTGGTGAATTTATTGTTGACATATTGACCTCCATTATATGTTCTTAACCTTTGTAGTTGATGTCCAAATTGTTCTTTTACAAGAGCCTTGTAGGCCAAGAACAAGTCAAAAACTTTTCTCTTAAGTTTTATAAACCCAAGTGTGTCTCGAGAAGTTAGAAATGAAAGTTAAGAAGTACTTGAACTCAAAGGAGAAGAAAATGGACCACATAAATCACTAAGAATAAGCTACGAAGGGACTAAGGTGTGCCAAGAGGAACATTTGTCAAAATTGTCCTAATGATGTTTTCTGAAAACACAACTGGCACAAACACCATCTCTACAAGAAATATGAGGAATACCAATCAACATATTTTGATTACATAGTTGTTGTAGTGAGTGATAGTTTAAATGACGAAATTTCTCATGCAAAAACTTTTCAAGTTATCACTATAAGCAATAAAAATTGAGGGAAAATATGATGACCTAAAGTTGTCAAACTTGTACACCGAGGTAATATCATTAACTATTCCAATGGAAAGGACACGCTTAAGATCTTTTAAATCCTTAATTAAAATTTAGTGAGGCGAAATTCTACTATTTTACCTTCATTTGAATGGGTGATCTGATATACTGATAGAAGGTTGAAAAAAGACTTGAAACATATAATACATCATTGAAATGAATATTATCTACTTAAAATATTTCAGACCATACAAAAATAAGATATATATCATCATAAACAAACATTTGTTTGGTGTTCCAATCATTAAGAGTATAAAAAATGGATTTATCTTTAGTAATATGATACGATGCTGCAAAATCAATAAACTATTAATTAGAAGAAGAAGTAGAGGTTGCATTGAAGGAGAAACTAGGAGTAGAGAGTGCATGTCCATGAGAAGAAGTGTTCGAAGAAAAAGAATGGTTGATGTTGTGCTTCTTGATTTATGCTTCCAAGGCCTCCATCTTTGTAAAGTACTTGGACTCTAGATGATCACCTTTCCCACAATGGTTACACTGCATGTCAATCTTCTTACTCTTTTATTTTGGTTCTTTGTCACCATTAAGATTAGACATCGGTTGACAGGGTTTGGAAGCCTTATTTTGCTTGTTGTTGCAAAGATGTTGCTTCCTTTGAAGCTTGGCTTTATCTTTATGTTGGGCCAGTAAGGCCTTGTTAGATGTACCTGTAGTGCTAGTCTCTCCAATATGAAAGAGATTGTCATGTTCTCTAATCAGAGAGTCATAAAAGGATTCAAGAGAAGGTTTTTGATAGGAACCTCCAAAACTTCTCTAGTGGCATAAAATGGAGGAAAAAAAGAAAAATATGTAGAACCAAGATTTGAAAGAATATTATATATGCAATGTTTCTCATCCAAAGTAACTTGGCATACATTAAAAAAATGTATACATGTTTTAAAATTATATAAGTAATATTCAAAGCATGAGAAATCATTAGGACTTAAAAACATGATCTCATTTTCAAGTCAATGAGATATATTGATGTGAGGTTCACCAGATATCTTGTGTAACTTTTCCCAAGCTCCATTCAAAGCATCAATTGCTTGGGTATGAAATCATAAATAAGGAGAAATGGGCATTGTGATTAATCCTATGTTTTTTCATTCCTAATATCCATTTTGGCTTTCTTATTAGGATTAGCGTGACCCTTTTCTTGTCCCAATGTAATCTGGTATAATCCTTTACTTTTAAGTACATCCTCCATGTATGATTTCCATGAGAAGTAATTGGTACTGGCAATGAAACGTTTACTTGGAGCGATGAAATTAAAATATGCAAATACTATGGTTTTGAAAGCTAAAACTAACTATTTGGATAAAAATCTCTCAAAAAAATTGGCCATTTAAAAAAAATTGACACTAAAAATAGAATTTGGATGTGAATGTTATGCCCTTTTTAAAAAAAGGCATAATGGTTTTTGGCACAAAAATGTCATTAGGGAAAGACCTTGGGCTCAGGCACAAGGGGCCAACAAGCGTTCGTTGTACTCTAGGTTAACGTCAGCATTTTCACCTTATCCTAAAGGGTAAGGAGTCTCACCCGAGGTGTGTTGTGACCGAAACTACAATAGATTTAGAAGGATATCAAGGATGACATGGACGTTACTCCATATACATATTAAAGCATGCATTGATCATAACATTATATCATTATAGTTATAATATTCATCCGAGGAAAGACCATCAATATAAAAACTTGTAAGCATACCCATAAATCATAGCAATACACATACAAATGATGCCATACAACTGGTTCATTTTCTCATTCATATTAATTAAATGAAAGATTCATTACAACATACATTCGGCATAAAGTCGTGATTAGATACATGAAATACCGTGGCCACATAATGCCTTGGATCTCAGAAGAAGCCTAGCTCTGACCTCTTCATAACTTCTCCAGTTCTCAGATCCTCTTCCTTTGTGCCTATGGATCTTACCAGGTATTAACCCTTTCTTCATGTTGTCTTCTCCTTTTATCTAGTTTCTCGAACTGCCAGTTCCATTCGGTTGTCTTTCCCCTCGGCTGCTTCCCGTCCTCCTCCTTTTTCACTTGACTGTTTCTACTTGCTCCCGACACCTTGCCGCAATTGCCCCTCAACTTCATGGTCTTTCTTCCTTTCCCAACTATCCTCTCTATAACTTGACCATTGCTCTCACCTCCTGTTTTTACCTCTTCATACCTTCAAAACTTTCAAAATTCAAAATGAAGGCCCCAACAGGCCCCAACCACAGTTCTTTGACTCATCCCCGAGTCAATCTATCTCAAGTGTTGTGGATCATGTTGTTGTTTATGCAAGTATTTTTGCTTGTGGTTTCTCCTGTCCTTCCTTCTAAGGGGCTATTGCTTCAGTTGCTTCTTCTGCCATCTGCTGAGGGGTTATTACTTTAGTTGCTTCTTCTACCATCTGATGGCCTCCTTTTCCAAACGAAGGCCCCAATTCAGGAACAATTGTTGTTGTTTCTTGCCTAAATTTATTGTATGCATTGATTGTTGCTTGTCATACAATCACTATGGAGTCAGCCTACTTGATGAAGTCTTCTGTTGTGCTAGATGTCAGTTGACTCGGCCTGCTACTTTGTAGTTTTTTCCATTGTTCTTCGTTGTTGTTGTAGACCTCCTTTAGAGCAAGGACATGTAGGCAGACTGGAGGTCTGAGGTCTCAAATTTTCTTCTTAGTTTTTGTAGATTCCTCCTCTATTTGTTCAACTTGTGCCTGAATAGTGGCGATTTCTTCATTAATCTTCTACAATCAAACGAGGTTTGTGCATCTCTTATTGTCGGCAATTAAAATTTGGAGTTGTTCTCACAGAGGATAGACAAGTTGATTCTTTAGGGCTAGGTTTCTCGACCAGTCATGCACTTTCTCCATTAGGGAAAACCCATCTACAAGTTCTTCAGCAAGTGATTCTTTTGTGGCAGCGACAGTGCTGATCTTCTCGTCTATTGACCTAGCATATATCTCAGTCAAATCAGGAAACACCGATGTGACTGTCTCCAACTTTTTCTTCATGTCTACATTCGTGGATACCAAACTCGAGCACAATTCCTGGATGTGGTCACAACATTTGACCGACGTGCAGGTTGTAATATCTTCAAGATCTTCTATGACAACATGTGATATTTTCGGCCAAAGTGACCAAAATTTATCTATAACCTGATCCACTTTTGCCTATAGATTAATGTTTTCTTGCCTTAGCTGACCCCTTTCTTCCGTGACCTCATGTAGTTGTCTTTTCTACTGCTCATGTTCACGGAAGAGGTCATCGTGTAATCTCTCTATGCTTTGTGTCGCTTTCTCGATGAATCCAAACAATTGTGTCGATGACCAGTGCTAAAGAGTCTCTTCTTGCATTGTGTTTAGATCTGGAAAATTGCTTTGAATGGTTAGGCTGTTAGCAATGGACTTGTCTGAATGGGATGGGGGAGAGTTTGCTGACTGTGAAGACTGGGTGAACTGAGGGGTAGGTGGAATGATAACTGGGTTTGGGATTATGTTGACGGTGTTGGACCCGCCAACATGTCAGAGGATCTCCCTAGTAAGAAGTCCCAACTAGACCTCAGACCATTTGGTGTAGGAGTCTCAACAATGGGTCGTGTTATAACTCTGATATTTCTTTTGAAGTTAATGAAGAAATAAAAGTCAAAAGTAACCACAAAACCACTTTTGGAGATTAAGACCTAGCCTTCCTGATGCTCAGAGAGGGCTCTCTCTTTATAATTTAACTTTGTTTTAGTTAAGATGATTTTAGGCTAGTTATTACTTTCACTTGGATTTTGTATTGAAATTGGGTGGTGGGATCACTTTACTTAGATGAACAGAGGTTTGACTTTTACCATTGGGCTATGGAGTCGAATTTTAGACAAACAAGACTGGATTCAGTTCTAAAAAATAGTCTCTACAGGGCAAGATAGATGAGTTACTGCAGATCTCAAAGGCTAAATGGTGGAAGGGTTTCCAATCGGATCCAAGGAGAAATTAAGGGTTCCCTAGGCTAAACTCTTGAAGGAATGAAAGAAGTCAACTGGGATGGGAGAGCAATTGAGGGTTCTCAAGTCCAAGTATCAGAGGAAAACATGTAAATGACTAACTGTGCAAAATAGAGTGTACTTAAAAAATTTCTAAGTGATATCTCTAGTTAATTCGTTCAAATTTAGAACACATTTAAGATTATGAAACACATAAGAAGGTAAAAAATTCACACAAATAATATACTTCACTGCAAATGGCTCATCTCATGAATCCTGTAGCGAAATTCTTTTATTACTTGCTCTAGTTTGTTGACTTGAAAATGGTACAATCACCCTTAGGTTTTAAGATCAAAATAAATCTACAAATGTAAAATAATCCACCTTAATACTTTGAATTATGAAGTATTTATACAATAGGAATTACAAATATCTCAAACTACACCGAGAACTAATCTAGGAAAAGAAATATCTTCATGCAAGAAGATAGAGACAGTTATTGAACGGTTGTTTGTTGTCCCTATTATTTAGGTTGTGTTGGCTTTGCTCTTTGATCTTTTTCCCTTTATGTTGCTTGGCTGTTTGGTCTTCACGCAGGATGTTTTGTTTTACTTTAACCTTTGACATGATAATCTTTCATGTGATACACTTTAACCTTGCTGACTTGTCAATATCCTTTTACTGTGTTGTTTTACTTTTTATTATACATTTATATTTTTACTGTGTATTGACTACAGTAAATCATTGAGTTTTTCCCATATTTCCTCATCTCATAATTGGATATTGAGCATCTTTCTGTATATTTCATCTGCCTCTATGTATTTGGCAAAGGTGGGCTTATTAACAAACAAGTGTTTTACCTCATGCTGAAGGTAAAACAAGTTTTCAAATGTTTGGTACAACACTTTGCCTATTGGCATGCCCTTCATGGATGAAGTAATTACCTATTCTCTGGCCACTTCCTTGATCTTCTTGTTGTAATCTGTTTGTGTCATTATCTTATCATTTATTACTAAGGGATTAGGTAATCTATTTTCCTTCAAAAGTTCGAACTTAGCCATGAACCTGTGAACGACTAGTTGCATGTTTTGATACTTATCTTCTATATTCAACATTAAATTCCTCTTAGTGAGGACTTTTTTGGCTTCCAAAATTGTACTTGTCCTGCCAGGTATCTCCAGTTCTTGCAGTTCATACTTATTCTTAGAGTTGAGCAAGTGGATGATTCTTGCTACTTCCTTTGGAATATCTCCAAGTTCTACTTTAACCCTTTCAATGGCTTCTATAGCCTGTTTTATTAAATAAACTTGTTCAAAAATGACCTGGATGGTGGCCAAATATCATTGACAGAGTCAATGATATTGGCCGGCAGTTGCTCTTTAGCCTTAACTATAGGCTCACTCAATGTTAATTCTTTCTCCAGGCTTTTTATCCTTTCATTCATCCTTGTAGCCTTTTGTTGTTCTTCTTTATGCATGATCTAGGAAAGTTTACAATTTATCTCTAGGCTGGTGACTTTCTCCTTGAGTTTGTTCATCTCGTTGGTGTGAATGGAAATTTCTTCCATTGCTTTTACCAACCTATTTGCTTCATCACTTGTGGAGGTTGTTGTTGTTGATCATGTCGTTGATGTAGTTGGTGCAGATGTCAGAAGTGCAGTGGCCATTGGAGCAGTGGGAGCTAATGATGCTGCCAAAGTAAAAGGTACTGTTGTGATCACTGTTGGAATGACAGTTGCAGGAGCATTATCAATACTAGCTTGTTTGAGATGAATCAAGCTATCCAGTTCCTTCTCCATCTCCTTTAATTGGTCATTTAGTTGCAACACCAAGTCCATCATTTCCTCATGATTGGTCTGGCTTTCTAGGACTTCCTTTCTCTGTGAGTGTTGAAAATGAGGCAGCTTGAGCTGTTTCTTGAGGGTTTATATTTCCTCATTCTTCTTTTTGATTAGTTTCTCTATGGCCTTAACATCACTTGGGTCATGGGTCAGTCCAATAACCAAGTCCTCCAAGGACTTTATCTTGGTGTCTTTAGCCTATGAAGAGGCCCTCTCTAATTTGAATTGAGTTGTTACATTGTCCAATGAATCCCGTAGCTTGTAAGCAGCCATGGCCTTTGTTGTGAGGGTGGAGTAGATCATTTCTCCAGCCTGCTTGTGAAACTCTATCTGATTAATGGGATGAACATCCCTGGCCAACACCTCAAAATTTGTCTTCTTGTAGTTTGTTGAGATCTTTGGTTGTTGTACAATGGGCCGCAAGAATGAGACTTGCATTTTTCCTTCTTTGATGTCAAAGGTTGACATCAGTCTAGTCTGGTTTGGCGGTGTGATCTTGAGGTATTGGGCATATGTCTTGGCCTTCAGTCTCTCATTCCTCATATTTATCTCTTTGAATTTGTCTTTGATGTCCTTTTCCTTGTCAACTGGCCTGACATAGGAAGAAACCTCCATACTCTTTTGTCTCTCTACCATTTGTGTGTTGGAGGTTGATGGTTGTTGTGTTTCCTCTGATGCAGCCGCTTCTTTACCTTTTTGCCTCATTGCCTCAGTGTTAATTATTTCTTCTGATGCAATGTTATCCTCTTGTTCAAAGACAGGATTTAACTTGGGCCTCTTGCTTGGCTCAACCAGCTCATCGGTAGTCTCCATGGCAAAGTTAGTTGCCTCATCCATGCTCCTCTTATGATTCTTCTCCTCATTTAGTGGATTCTGTATGACAAGAAGAATGTTCATTGGCCCTCCTTGTTCTAGAACCTGCAGGAAAGAGTTGTGATCAAATTGTCTTTCCAAATCAATAAGTGTGTTCTCTACATCCACAACAGTGCTTTCCATGTCAATAAAAGTGTTCTCCACCCACTCATCCTGGTTAGCAAATTGTTTAATGTCAGGTCTTGGGTGGTGGATGTATGCTCCCAACTTGACCCTGAGTCTGAGCTTGTTTATGACCCCATGAGGGTCATAGTGCCAGATGAAACTGTTTCTAAATTTCATTAGTTGAAGTAACTTGTCGGCCTCTGGTCCAACCTCTCCGTTGCTGTAAATAAATGTGCCCATTTGGTTCTTCAATTTGAACTAGGTTTTCTTCCTATAAGCTAGGAAGTGGATCTCATTAGAGTTGATGATTTGCCTGAAGTACTCAAGAGCAAATATCCTCATAGGGAGGTATGTGGGCAACTTATAGGGGGCTAGCTCACAGCCGTAAATTTTGATCTCAGTGTGGTTTTGGTACAAGTACAAATCTCCCACCTTGTTGTACTTGTCCAGTTACAGTACTCTCTTGATCTCTAGGCTGATTCTAGGCTGAGTCTTAGAAGTTAGCATGTTCATGACTGGGTACACAAAGGAGTCTATGAAGTCTTTGTAGGTGAATGTTGTGGAAAACTTGTGGACTGGAGGTGTCCAGTAGATGACTGATCTCTCCTTTCCCTTGGTGTCCAATTTCTGGATCCTCAAAGGGAATTTATCTATTTGGTAATACAAGAGCATATGAAACAACACTGAAGAGTATTTGAAAACTCTTTCAGTGGGCAATCTAGTGAATTGTTCATGCATTCTGTCTACAATGAACTAAGAATAATCATACATAATAGCAGGAGGCTTGCCTAGAGTAAAAATGGATAGGAAGGCCATGATGACCTCATGCACATGCTCATCTGATGTGTATCCTAGGATGCGTGAGAGCATGGTGATTATTCTCCAGTGAGTCTCTGAAAAAATAGTGGCAGCATAGGGTGGAATGTCTGTAGGAGTATTTCATTCCTCAATGATGAAATTATGCAAAATTTGTTTGATTTTGACTGGATCCAATGTGATGTACAGGTCCAACAGGTTTCCAATGGACAAAGGAGTCAGATTAGTACTAGGCTAGATTTGCAGCATCTGGTTGATGGATTCAATAGTAATGGTGAATAGTAACTCATGGTTTGGTGCCTCAATAGCCCTTTGGCTTGGAACATAACATGCATGACAAAAATGTACAATGTTTGGGAATGGGTGAACTTTTGGGAATGTATACTTGGGAAAATTGGATTCCAAAAGGTTGATGTCATCAACATGGTTTAGGAACCTATCCTTACTCTAGTAGTGGATTCTCATAAGGTGGCCTGGACTAGCTATGCATTTAATTTGGCAATCCCTGTATGCCAAGGCCAAATGGTCAATGTCCAAGTGAGGGGTTGAGACTGGTCTGACATCCAAAGAGGTCTGGGCAGCGATCTTTGTGATAAAATGTGGGAATTGGGCTTATACAACTTGTGAAAATGGAGTCTTGAAAACTCTAGTACAGGGATAGGGTATTGGCAATTTGCAAGATAAGGGTTTTGGTATTTGAGGTAAATGGTAGTTTGCAGGATAAGGGTTTTGGTATTTGAGGGAAATACTCTCAATTCAATGGAAATTTACTAAATTCAATTACTTTAATGTTTGAATTTACTATATACTTTTGAATTTGAAAGGGCCGTTCTGGTTGTCTGTTGAAATACCTGGAATTTGAGGTTCAAAATGCAAACTGGTTTTGAATGGTGGTTGTAGAGGTTTTTGTGGCTTCATTCGTGCACTAGAGGGCTGAATTGGGCTTCCAGAGCATGTTCGGGAAGCAATTGGTTAGTCAGAATTGGTTGTAGAAGCTCGGGGGCACAGGAGAGCTTAAGACGCTTTCACAGAGAAAATGAGCGAAAAGAGTGAAATTGGGGGTCTGCGGGCTTTTAATCGAGAATGGTTAGAAATTGGCGGGAGATTAAGTTATTGAACAATGAGCAGTTTTGCTTTCGGCGGGGAGGAAGTTTAGGGAGCCATCGCACCACTTTTGAGCGATGGGTGGTATTTTCCCGAGAGCACACAATTTAACGTGGTGTCGCCATGTAACCCAAGGGGGCTCGAGCAATACCACCCATATCGCGTGCTCTGGAGCCAGTAAAGGTCGGGAGATGAAAGGGCGTGATATGGGCGAAGGCCATAGGATATGGGGGTGCAAGATCCAATTGCAATCGCATGGCGTAGATGCATGACGGGAGATGGGGGAGACATTTAGCGGGGGCTAGGGGTTAATTACACTTAAGTGTAATTAATCAATGTATAACTACGGTGTTAAACTGTATTGTGGGTTTGTGGAGTATAATGGATAAAAGTGAATTTGTAGGGTTAAATGGGTTTGGCAGAGGTTTAATTTTATAAAGCGGAGGGGGGAATAATAGTTAGGATAAGAGGTTTTAGTAGGTTTTTTTTGGGGTTTTTAGGGAAATTACTAAGGGAAAGTGATTTTTGTATGGGAAAAGGGTTTCACACTAGCGGAAAAGGGGCTTTTTGGGTAGGGGAATGAATTTGGATGGTAACTTGCTAGGGAATGTTTGAAACCAAGGGGAAGGGTGAAAATGAAGGGAAAAGGGGTTTACATAAGAAATGAAGTGGTAAAAGGGAAATTAGTAAGTATGTAGTGAGGGCTGGAATGGAATAGGGGAAGTTAACCAAATTAACTTATGAGCATCCTTTTCTTTCATAACTGCTCATGCAAACTGAAACACATGATTAAACATGATAGATGTGTTTATGCCTCAAATAGCTTGTATTTCTGCAACCTTTCTTCTATTTACCCCTTTTACTTACCCTAACATTTTTTCTTCATTTTGTTGGGTGCACTTAAGCTAGCAAACCCTTTTCTTTTCTTTTTATTTTATGAAACAAACTATCTACTTCTAACCTGATATCTTCTAAGGGCTCAGATTAAACTGATGAGCTCCTTTTATTTCTCTACCTATCTACTAATCCGCCAAGATTAAATTGCTTTGCTAGATCTTTATTCTCTAACTATAAACATGAAATTCAAATCATGAAGTAATCAAGATTAAACAGTTTGAATATCATGGGTTGTGGCATGTATGACAAGCTGCACACAACCATTATTTTAGATAGTAAAGTAAAAAGTAGTGGCACTTGGACTTGCACACTTTCATGATATGTTTTTGTTTGGGTTTCATATCTTTTCACTTTTCTTATTCTTTTTGTCCTTTGATATTTCTTTTAGGACATACCCTCTTTACATTTTTTAATTTTAAAATGGAAAACATTTGCAGAAAGCAAAGGTATGTACAATATTTTAAGACTTAACCTCAACCAATTCAAAATTATGAATCCTGTCACTATATCACTCTAACAGTGGCTCCACATGGGAATGGAATTTCTTGGTGAAATGTCAAGAACTCTAAAGATTAGTAGCCTTTGAATTGTGACTGTAGTTACGTTGTGAACTGTCCTCCTGTGATTCTGCTTTATTGATAGTTATGATAGTGAATCCTTCAAAGCTCAGGACCTTCTCTCTCGACTTCAACTTCAAAGGATTACCATCCAATCCAATCTACACTCTACAATGTTATTTATAATGATGCCAAGTAAAGTGAACTATTCTGAGCCAGTGGAAAAATAATGCTTCAGCATTCTACCAAGTCCTCCTAGTAGATCTGATCCATCTATCTCTCTCAAGAAAAAGGTAGCATTGCCCCTATAACCATAAATGACATAAGGCCCTTGCCACAAAAAATCAAATTTTCCATGCTTGCCTTTGTTTCTCTCCTTGAATCCCACTTAAGGACTTTATCTCCTATGTAAAAATCATCTGCTTTAGTCTTTTTATCAAAAACTTTCTTGATTTTGTCTTGGATTACCTATGATTTTACATATACTTCTTCTATGGTCTGCTGCAAGTGTATGGTCTGATTTATTCTTCTCTGAATATCATTTGGTTCCACCTGTAATTCCTGGATGATATTCATCACTAGCACTCCCAAAGATGATGGAAAAACTGCATCCATCCCATAAACCAGCTGATAAGGTGATGTTCCAATGGATTTCTTAGTATTTAGTCTATTTTCCCATAAGGCGTTGACTAACTTCTTGTTCTATGTCTTTTTGTTATCTTCCAGTAATTTCTTAATGATATTTACCATGCTTTTATTAGATGATTCTACAAGTCCATTATTGTTAGATAAACTTGACCCTATGGTGGAGTTGAGGTTATGTCAACAGTTATGGTTAACAGTTGTAGTTTTGGGCACCTAGTATTGGTGACTCATGGTATTGAGCCCATGGTATTACATGTAGTTGAAGCCCTTAAAAGGCTTGTGTATTCTCCATTGTAGGGAGCCATGGTTGAGCGGTGAAAGCTCAGGTTGTTGGCCGGCTTGGCTGTGTTTTAGCCAAGGACAATAATAGATCTATTGTTGGTTGGTTTTTCTCCAATTGGGGTTTTCCAGATAATCATGGTGTACATGGTTTGAATGTGTATTTCTTGATTGTTATATTTATTTCTCTTGAACCCTAACAAGTGGTTTCAGAGCTCTGGTTGGAAAGGGCCTTGGATATTTGTTTGAAATGTTCCCATCCACGAAGTGGTGGCGCTAATTGAAGAAATAGCTCATTGCACAAACCAGCAATGTCCGTTGAGTGATGGTTTGGTGAGGAGAAAGAAGAAAATGAAGATTGAAGGCTTTGCCAAGGCTTCATTCGATGAGGAGCAAGAAGAAAATTCAAGCCCTGGGAATATTTTTGGAAGAAGAAAATGCAAGCCGTAGGAATATTTTTTGGAAATTTAAAAAAAAAATCAAGAAAGTCGTGCAATTCTTTTTTTTTAAAGAAATTTGTTGAAAGGCTTTTATGGTTAAAGAAAAATTTCTATTCTAAAATGGTAACAGAAATTTTAAATAAAAATTCAGTTACAAGAGAAGGGTTAAATAGTGGGATAGGAGTCTTACAGGGTGAAATGCATGGTTAAACTTGTAGCAGTTCAAGTTGTGTGTGGGTCAAGATAGAAGCAAAATAAAAATAAAATGGAATTTTTCATGTAAATGGGTATATGACTGTAAGACCTGTAAGGCATGCGTACCCCAGTAAATCACTGGTAAAGTTTGAATGTCCACTTGGGTGATATGGGGATTCATGTGGTGGTATGATGAAGCATGCTGAACTAGGACAGCTTGTGAGATTATCAAATACCCTGACACTGATTGGGTAGGGCTTGGAGGTGAGTGGTAGCTGGCTCACTTGGCAGATTTGGCTAGATTTGGCCAAGGAAAACCCAAAGTAAATTTTAATGGGGGGATTATTAGATAAAATTGACCCTATGGTGGAGTTAAGGTTATGTCAACAGTTGTGGTTAACAGTTGTAGTTTTGGGCACCTAGTATTGGTGACTCATGGTATTAAGCCCATGGTATTACATGTAGTTGAAGCCCTTAAAAGGCTTGTGTATTCTCCATGGTTGAGTTGTGAAAGCTCAGGTTCTTGGCTGGCTTAGTTGTGTTTTAGCCAAGGAAAATAATAGATCTATTGTTGGTTGGTTTGTCTCCAATTGGGGTTTTCCAGATAATCATGGTGTACATGGTTTGAATGTGTATTTCTTGATTGTTATATTTTTTTCTCTTGAACCCTAACAATTACCTTGAGGGTAATAGGTTGTGGAGTGGCCAAGGGTGATTTGGTATTTGTTACAAAAGTCTATCATTCTCTTGGATGTAAAGGAAGTTGCATTATCAGTAATGGGCTTCTGGGGACATCCAAATCTTGACAAGATCTTACTCTCTAGAAAGGAGATTATGACAGTGTCTGTGGCTTGTCTAGAAGGTATAGCTTCTATCCATTTGGTAAGATAGTCAATGGCTGTTAGAATCCATTTGTGCTAATATGAGGAGGCTGGGTGTATTTCTCCAATGAAGTCTAACCCCCATTGTTGAAATGGAATTTCAGTGGAAATTGGTTTAAGAGGTAAGGGTAAACGTTTTCTCTTTCCCTCAAATATCTGGCATTTATGACAAGAGTTCACATGTTTCTTAAAATTTGCAAACAAAGTGGGCCAGTAGAAACCAACCCTCAAGGTTTTGTCAGTAGTAGCCTTCCAGTACACATGTCCTCCACAATCCCCTGCATGAAACTCTTGCATGATTTTATCAGCTTCATTTTTCAATGGACAATTCAAAAGAATACCACTATTGTCTTTCCAAAAAAATGCATTATCTATGATACAATACTTTAATGACTTCATCTTAAAAAATATAGATTTAGTTCTTCTTAAACCAGGAGGAGCTTGTAAATTTTGTAATACAAATATAATATCTGCATACCTGATCCGGATTTAAACAGGAAAACAACAATTTATAGAGATAACCATAAATACAGAAACACAACGGAAATAATTCTTCATTTCATTAATGTAAAATACTGAAATATGCTTACAAACAAGAATGGAAATAAACCAGCTAGGGCAATGGTAGCTTATCTCTGAGAAGAGATGTGGCGGCTACATGCCTTTGAACTGAACTACAATGAGGCTCAAGGGCCTTTTTATTATTGAACAATAAGAGAAAACCCTAAACAACCAAAACCTAACCCAAGGAGATGTAACACCAAGAGTTTGTGGGCCCCATTGGTGTGAGTTGGACAACCAACTTCCCTGGGTTGCGAATTGGCCATATTATCTCCGTTTGATGCGCATGATAGCCCATTGGAAAGATCTCTTCGAGGACTACGATGGAAAATATGGTTTTGAATATCTAATCACTGGTGGTAGATTTTCCAACAAAACGTCGTTTAGGGCCTCAAAACGGCTCCGGAATTTTCGGACCCGAAAAACTGCTAAAAATAGTAAACTATGCTATAATTAAGGAAACTGAAAAACTGAAGGAAGCACTGGTGGGGATCCAAGTGGAATTAGCCGGTGGCCACCAATATCCACCTGGATCAATACTAGGGTGAACCAATAAAAGGTTCACTGATTGGTGGAGTCACCATCTCTTCCTAATCATCAAGGGCACTAATGAATTTTATATCAAGGGCTTGACAGTTCGATTCAACCATGATTTTGGCTAAACCTTGGCCTTTGATAAGCTTAGTTGGCTTTATATGTATGTCATATTCCAATATTGTGGCAATCCACTTGCCTCTTTTCCCTTCAGGCCCATTTTATGTGAAAATGTCCTTAACTATAGAATTTGGAACATAAGCTATAATGTGAGAATATAGAATGTATACTCTAAAGTTTTTGATAGTCTTTACTAAAGCTAATGCCTATTTTCCCATAATATTTTATTTGAGTGTGGCATCTCTTAAGGATTTACTAAAAAATGTAATTGGTTGTTCATATCCTGGTTGTTCTTTTGCAGCAAGACTGTTGCAATGGTGTGTTATGAAGCAAAAGAAAAAATTATAAAATCTTTGTTAAAATCAGGACTTATCAGGACTGAAGTTTTGGTTAAGGATTCATTGATGGCTTCAAAGGATTGTTTGGCCTCCACTATCCATTTAAATGATGAGTCCTTTCTTAGCATGTTATTTCATTCTCTAATTAGTTCTGCTAGATTTGAAATGAATCTCCTAAGAAATTTTATCTTGCCTAGAAATGACTGTAACTCTCTAATGTTTCTAGGATGGCTAAAGGTCAAAATGGCCTCTATTCTAGCAAGGTCTATTTTAATCCCATATTTAGATATGATATGCCCCAATAGTTTTCCCTCTTCCAGACCAAAGAGTGTCTTTTTGGGATTTAAAGAAATCCCAAATTTTCTACATTTGGTAAATACTCTTCTCAAGTGATCTAGGCGTTCACTGTCAGATTTAGAGAAGAATGTGATGTCATCTTGGTATACTACTAGGAAGTCATGGATATCCTTGGAAAAAGCTATACCCATAACTCTTTGAAATGTGGCACCTACATTCATTAATCCAAAAGGCATCTTCAAATACATGAAGGTACCCCAAGGAGTAGTAAATGTAGTTTTGGCTTGGTCCTCAGGTTGAACTAAGATCTAGTTATACCCAGAGAATCCATCTAACAGTGTTACCCTGGATGAGCCTACTACCCTGTACAGGATATGGTCCATTTTTGGTAGAGGATAGTTGTTTTTTAATGAGACCTTGTTTAAATTTATGAAATCTACAAAAAGTCTAATTCCACCAGTATTTTTCCTGATAGTGACTAAGTTTGAAATCCAATTTGAGTATCTAATGGGGGCTATAATTTGCGCATCAAACATTCTTTTAACTTCTTTCTCAATATAAGGCATAATAACTGGGTTTATTCTCATAAGTTTATGTTTGAAAGGTTTTCGATCTTCTTTTAGAGGTATTTTGTGTTGGATTATGCTGGTGTCATAAGATTTTAAGTCTTCATAACTCCAGGCAAATACATCCTGGAACTCTTTAAACAGATTGATGTATTTAACCTTTTCCTCATATTTTAATGAGTTTTGGTTTATCGTCAGTTCCTATGTTAACCTCTTCTATGTCAGCTCTCAAAGGCTCCATTTTGGGTTTCCTAGCTACATCATTAGAGTCAAACAAATATTCTAAAGGGACTAATCCCTTAGGCAAAAAATTATTTTTCAGATTAAGAATCTCAGGATCATCATTCATTATTTCTTCAATCTCTACATTCTCTAAACTTCATATTTCTACTCTAGTAAAATTAGTTGGTTTAGCTATATCTAAAATATTTACATCTATGTTACTTTCTATATTATTGTCTAATGTACAGTTAGTATCTATCTTACAATTATGAAACTCACCTTCATTGTTCATGAAATCGTAAATATGAGAATCCTGGGAAAAAATCTGCCAATACTTCAGGTTGTCTGGTATAACAGGCCTATGTCTAATTTTTGCAGTGTACTGATGGTTGGGTTGAAATGGCAATTTATAGGTACTAGCAAAAGTGGCCAGACTGTGGGCCTCCATGTTTTTTTTTCTAGGAATGGCAGCAAAGTTTGTTTCCAGGAGGTCTTTGATCAAGTCTAGGACAATATCCCTATATTGACCAAGTCTAATATTGTTCATAGAGTATTCACCATTAATCTGTTTAATAATCAGCTCTGAGTCTCCCATGATGGAAACTCTTTTGGCTCCAAGTTTCCTAACAAATTGTAACACTAGAATTAGGGGTTCATATTCGGCCATGTTATTGGTACACTTGAAGTTCAATTTGAAAGCATGTCCCTCGGCATGATTATTCTCCATATTAAGGGTCCACACTCCTGCACCAACCCCTAACCTATTGATAGACCCATCAAAGTCTAGATTCCATAGTGACTCATGAAATATGTTCTCACTATTAGTTGTTTTGTATTTCAGGTCTTTAGTTGTGATTTCATTATTGTCCTATTCTACATTGTACAAGATAAAAGATTCCATATCCGAATGCATGGAGTATATGGGAAGGTTTTGTGGTTTTTCATCACTACTCACCATGTATTTCATCAAGGTCTCTCTATATAGTTTTTTTGGTTGGCCAAAAACAGATATGGTGGCATAAGACATATCTAATTGCAAGGATCCCTGCAGTTTTGCTCCCTATGAGTGAGATAGCAGCATTCCATATTTCGGTGGGATGTCTGCAACTACTATGTACATTAAAATACTCTTTGTAGGGCACTAGACAAGAGTTACACATAAGTCCTTGATCAAGCCAAGACATTTAACCTAGCTAGAGTCAAAAGAAAACAAATCCTTATATGGTCTGGTAATGTCTAGGTTCAGTCTTTCCATTATTGCCTTTGGCATCAAATTATGGGATGCCCCTCAGTCCAACATAGCGTTATGCAATATTTTGTCATGAATGTTTAGGCTAATATATAAAGGAGGAACTCCCCCTGGCTGATGAATACCATTGGCCTCAGGGCCAAACAATAATTCATGCTAATCATCATTTAAGTTAACAGCATCCTCTCCCTCTCCTATGTTTAAAGTTTCAGTTATATGTGACCTATAGGATTCATTCTCTACTAGTTCGATCAAAGGAACTGATATATTTAATTTTGCTATTTCAGTTTTGATGTTGAAAGGGACCTGAGCTTTGTTTGTTTGATTTAGATCTTCCTTAACATGTGCAGTTTGTGTGCCCTGTTTCTTAGTACTAGGAATTTCAGTCTGTGTTTCTATTGTTTTGCCTTGATTTCTCTTATTTTGATTGTTTTCAGTAATTGTCTCTATTTGAGTTCCAGTGCAGGCTATATCTACAATTTTAGGGGTAAAAGTCTCTGGCGTTCGCCTAGGGAGGATTTGTAACACTTTGGCAACTGGAGCTTCTTTTATTATCTTAGTCTAGGTCTGGATGGATCTTTTAATGGGAATCTCATTGTTCGTATTACTTCATAAGCTATGTTGTTTGTGTACTTCATATATAGTTAACTCATATCCCTGTTTAAAATCAAAGGATTCACCAGATTCTAACTGCAACTGCTACAACATATATAACTCTTGCTTTTCTTGAGTAAGAAAAGCATTGTCTTCATCTTTGGTTTCTAGTAAGTTTATCTGGGTATCATCCTCTCCTTCTTAGTTTTGTGAATCCTCAACATAGTTCTCTTCGAAGGGAGACCTAATATGTTGATCTAGTGTAGCATTATTTCCATCATTAGGATTCCTCCTAAAATTTGGGTTTCTTACTGGGGGTGGTTGTTGATTCTCTCATTGATTTTTCCTCTCCATGTTTTCTAATCTATCCATTATTCTCTCTAAACTCTTAGTTAAAATATCTACCTTTCCATCTGAAGTGGAATTTTCCTCTTTAAATACGACTTTCTTTTCATTTCTCATTCGGGCTTTCTTGGCTAATAGGTTTGCCTCTACACTAACAACATTGCTTTGTATTTGTTCAAGTGTTTCAGGGTTTCTTTCCCTTAACTGGTATGACATGTCAACGTCAAAACCATCAGGGAAATTAATTAATGCTAGGTCAGGTGGAGGCTTAATATTGGTTGGAATTGCATTCTAGATACTATTGAACCTAGTGCAATAGTCCTAAACTGACTCATTAGGAGCTCTTCTAATGTTTTCATATTCAGAAAGTATTTGCAATGGGTTTTTCTTTCTCTCCCATCTATCAATGAATAACCTGTGAAAATTATCTAAGTTTGCAATATGGTTGGCAGGAAAGGCTTTGAACCATTTCTTAACATCCCCAGTTAAAGTTTAGGAAAACAACCTCATTTGGACATTTGCTTCATCTATCTCATGTAACTCAAAAAAGTCATACATCTTGTTTACATGTTGTTGGGCAGTGTGCTGACTAGTAGCGTCAAACAGGAAGATTTTAATCTGATAATCTGCGGGCATGGCATGGAGTTGTGTAGGTAAAACTAGAGGTGCATATCGGTTTGCCATAGTTGTGGTTCTGGCTTGACTAGGGGGAAAAGTTGTGGTGCTTGAGGAAGGGCATGAAACTGATGGAGGTGAACTAGATGATGGTGAAGATGGTTGAAGAATTACTGGTTTAGCTGATTGGATTGTGGTAGATACAATTGGCGAGATTGTGGTAAAAGAAGGGGTATTTATATTGAGTGAAGTTTGTGCAGAAACTTCAGGGGCAGCAATAGTAAGGGCAACGACTTCAACAGATTGTTGAAGGTAAGAATCACCTATATTACTCATCAATTTAGAGGCGCAAACTTCTATCTTGTCAAAAGACTCTACAACAAATTGATTTAAATATGAATGAATAATCCTTTTTGATTCAATGTGTCAAATAAACTCAGGGTCTAAGATTGTTTCATGGATTGCATTCTCAAATTTACTTCTAAATAATGAGAGGTCAAATGAAAAATCAAAAGGGATGTCCTCTAAAGTTGACAACTCCTTAGGGAGTGAATTGACTCTGACTAACCGGCTACTACTTGCCTGAGATTCTGTTGTTTTGGGTTTTCTTAGAATTTTGTCTGGGTCATCAACTATAATTGTAGGGTTTGGATCTAGGTTTGCCCTGGTATAGTGAATCTTTTTAGGAGCTAGAATTTTAACCCTTTTAACTGTTTTTTGTGAAAGTTTTCAAAATTGACTTCAGAAAATGACCTTAAGGGGCTCAAGATTAGATTTAAGGTTTCCTTAAAGTTTTACGACGCTGAGAATCGAAGTCCCTAGTATGGTCACCAAAAATGTTATCACTCTGATATTTATTTTGAAGTTAATGAAGAAACAAAATTGAAAGGTAACCACAAACCACTTTTGGAGATTAGGACCTAGCCTTCCTAATGCTTAGAGAGGGCTCTCTCTTTATAATTTAACTTTGTTTTAGTTAAGATGATTTTAGGCAAGTTATTGCTTGCACTTGGGTTTTTTTTTGAAATTGGGTGGTGGGATCACTTTACGTAGATGAATAGAGGTTTGGCTTTTACCATTGGTCTATGGAGTCGAATGTCAGACAAATAGGACTAGATTCAGTTCTAAAAAACAATGTCTACAGATCAAGATAGATGAGTTAATGCAGATCTCAAAGGCTAAATAGTGGAAGGGTTTCAAATCGGATCCAGGGAGAAGTTAAGGGTTCCCTAGGCAAAACTCTAGAAGGAATGAAATAATTCAACCAGGATGGGAGAGCAAATGAGGGTTCTCAAATCTAGGTATCAAAGGAAAACATGTAAATGACTAACTGTGAAAAGCAAAGTGTACTTAAACAATTTCTAAGTGATATCTCCAGTTAATCCATCCAAATTTAGAACACATTTAAGATTATGAAACACATAAGAAGGTAACAAAATTGCACAAAGAAGATACTTCACTGCAAATGGCTCATCTCATGAATCCTGTAGCGAAATGCTTTTATTACTTGCTAGAGTCTACTGACTTGAAAATGGTACAATCCCCCTTAGGTTTTAATATCAAAATAAATCTAAAAATGTAAAATAATCCAACCTAATACTTTGAATTATGAAGTATTTATACAATAGGAATTACAAAATATCTCAAACTGCATCAAGAGATAATCTAGGAAAAGAAATATCTTCATGCAAGAAGATAGATACAATTATTGAACTGTTGTTTGTTGTCCCTATTAATTAGGTTTTGTTGGCTTTGCTCTTTGATCTTTTGCCCTTTATGTTGCTTGGTTGTTTGGTCTTCACACTGGATGTTCTATTTTACTTTAACCTTTGACATGATACTCTTTCATCTGATACACTTTAACCTTGCTGACCTGTCAATATCCTTTTACTGTGTTGTTTTACTTTTTATTGTACATTTATTTTTTTATTTTATATTTACTACAGTAAATCATTGAGTTTTTCCCATCTTTCCTCATCTGGTAATTGGATATTGAGCATATTTCTGTATATTTCATCTGCCTCTATGTATTTGGCAAAGGTAGGCTTATTAATAAACAAGTGTTTTACCTCATGCTGGAGGTAAAACAAGTTTTGTACTACACTTTTCCTGTTGGCATGCCCTTCATGGATGAAGTGATTACATGTTCTCTGGCCACTTCCCTGATCTTGTTATTGTAATTTGTCTGTGTCATTAGATTATCATTTATTACTAAGGGATTAGGTAATCCCTTTTCCTTCAAAAGTTCGAACTTACCCATGAATTGTCAATGGCTAGTTGCATGTTTTGACACTTATCTTCTAAATTCAACATTAAATTCCTCTTAGTAAGGACTTTCCTGACTTCCAAAATTGTACATTTCCTATCAGGTATATCCAGTTCTTGCAGTTCATACTTATTCTTGGAGTTGAGGAAGTGGATGATTCTTGTTGCTTCCTCTAGCATATCTCCAAGTTCTGCTTTAACCCTTTCAATGGCTTCTGTGGCCTGTTTTATTAAATCAATCTGTTCAAAAATGACCCGGATGGATGGCCAAATATCATTGACAGAGTTAATGATATTGGCCCACAGTTTCTCTTTAGCCTTACCTATAGGCTCAATCAATGTCAATTCTTTCTGCAGGTTTTTTATCCTTTCATTCATCCTTGTGGCCTTTTGTTGTTCTTCTTTATGTATGATTTGGGCAAGTTTATAATCTATCTCTAGGTTGGTGACTTTCTCCTTGAGTTTGTTCATCTCATTGGTCTGAATGGACATTTCTTCCATTTCTTTGACCAGCCTATTTGCTTCATCACTTGTGGAGGTTGTTGTTGTTGATCTTGTTGCTGATGTAGTCGGTGCAGATGTCGGAAGTGCAATGGCCATTAGAGCAGTGGGAGCTAATGCTGCTGCCAAAGTAGAAGGCACAATTGTGGTCACTGTTGGAATGAAAGTTGCAGGAGCATTATCAATACTAGCTTGTTTGAGCTGAATCAAGCTATCCAGCTCCTTCTTCGTCTCATTTATTTGGTCATTTAGTTGTAGCACCAAGTTCATCATTTCCTCATGATTCGTCTATCTTTCTAGGACTTCCTTTATCTGTGGGTGCTACAAATGAGGCAACCTGAGTTGTTTCTTGAGGGAGGCTATGTTCTTATTCTTCTTTTTGATTAGTTTCTCTATGGCCTTAACATCACTTGGGTCATGGCCCAGTCCAATAACCAAGTCCTCCAAGGAATTTATCCTGGTGTCTTTAGCCTGTGAAGAGGCCCTCTCCAATTTGAATTGAGTTGTTACACTGTCCAATGAATCATGCAACTTGTAAGCAACCATGGCCTTTGTTGTAAGGGTCGAGTAGATCATTTCTCCAGCCTGCTTTTGAAACTCTATCTGATCAATGGGATGAACATCCCTGGACAACACCTCAAAATTTTTCTTCTTATAGTCTGCTGAGGTCTTTGGTTGTTGTACAGTGGGGTGCAAGAATGAGACCTGCATTTTTCCTTCTTTGATGTCAAAGGTTGACATCAGTCTAGTCTGGTTTGGTGGTGTGAGCTTGAGGTATTGGGCATATGTATCTGCCTTCAGTCTCTCATTCCTCATCTTTATCTCTTTGAATCTGTCTTTGATGTTCTTTTCCTTGTTAGTTGGCCTAACATAGGAAGAAACCTCCATACTCTTTTGTCTCTCTATCATCTGTGTGTTGGAGGTTGATGGTTGTTGTGTTTCTTTTGATGCAATTGCTTCTTTACCTTTTTGTCCCATTGCCTTAGTGTCAATTATTTCTTCTGATGCAATGTTATCCTCCTATTCAAAGATAGGATTCAACTTGGGCCTTTTGCTTGGCTTAACCATCTCATCAGTTGTCTCCATGGTAGAGCTAGATGCCTCATCCTTGCTCCTCCTAGGATTATTCTCCTCATTTAGTGGAGTATGTATGACAGGAGGAATGTTCATTGGCCATCCTTGTTCTGGAACCTGCAGGAAAGAGTTGCTATCAATTTGTCTTTCCAAATTAATAAGTGTGTTCTCTACATCCACAACAGTGATATCCATGTCAATCAAAGTGTTCTCCATCCACTCATCCTGGTTAGCACACTGTTCAATGTCAGGTCTTGGGTGGTGGATGTATGCTCCCAACTTGACCCTGAGTCTAAGCTTGTTTATGATCTCGTGAGGGTCATAGTGCCAGATGAAACTGTTTCTAACTTTCATTAGTTGAAATAACCTGTTGGCCTCTAGTTGATCCTCTCCGTTGTTGCAAATAAATGGGCCCATTTAGTTCTTCACTTTGAACTGGGTTTTCTTCCTATAAGCTAGGAAGTGGATCTCATCAAAGCTGATGATTTGCCTGAAGTACTGAAGAGAAAATATCCTCATAGGGAGGTATGTGGGAAACTTATAGGGGGCTAGCTCACAACCATAAATTCTGATCTCAGTGTGGTTTTGGTACAAGTACCAATCTCCCACCTTGTTGTTCTTGGCCAATTGCAGTACTCTCTTGATCTCTGGGCTGAGTCTTAGAAGTCAACATGTTCATGATTGGGTAAACAAAAGAGTCTATGAAGTCTTTGTAGGTGAATGTTGTGGAAAACTTGTGGACTAGGGGTGTCCAGTAGATGACTAATCTCTCCTTTCCCTTGGTGTCCAATTTCTGGATCCTCATACGGAACTTATCTATTTGTTAATACAAGAACATATGAAACAACACTGAAGAGTATCTGAAAACTCTTTCAGTGGGGAATCTAGTGAATTGTTCATGTATTCTGCCTGCAATGAACTGAGCATAATCATACATAATAGCAGCAGGCTTTCTTGGAGTGAAAATGGATAGGAAGGCCATGATGACCTAATCCACATGCTCATCTGATGTGTATCCTAGGATGCATGAGAGCATGGTGATTATTCTCCTGCCAATCTCTAAAAAAATAGTGGCAGCATAGGGTGGAATGTCTGTAGGAGTATGTTGTTCCTCAATGATGAAATTATGGAAAATTTGTTTGGTTTTGACTGGGTCTAGTGTGATGTATAGGTCCAATAGGTTTCCAATGGAAAAAGGAGTCAGATTAGGACTAGGTTGGATTTGCAACATCTGGTTGATGGATTCAGAAGTAATGGTGAATAATAACTCATGGTTTGGTGTCTCAATAGCCCTTTGGCTTGGAACATAACAAGCATGATAAAAATGTACAATGTTTGGGAATGGGTGAACTTCTGGGAATGTATACTTGGGAAAATTGGATTCCCAAAGGTTGATGTCATTAGCATGGTTTAGGAACCTATCCTTACTCCAACAGTGGATTCTCATAAGGTGTCCTGGAGTAGCTGTGTCTTTAATTTGGAAATCCCTATTTGCCAAGGCCAAATGGTCAATGTCCAGGTGAGGGGTTGAGACCGGTCTAACATCCAAAGAGGTTTTGGCAGCCATCTTTGTGATAAAATGTAGGAATTGGGCTTATACAACTTGTGAAAATGGAGTCTTGACAACTCTGGTACAGGGATAGGGTATTGGCAGTTTGTAGGATAAGGGTTTTAGTATTTGAGGGAAATACTCTCAATTCAATGGAAATTTACTAAATTCAATTACTTTAATTTTTTAATTTATTATATACTTCTGAATTTAAGAGGGTCGTTCTGGTTATATGTTGAAATACTTGGAATTTGAGGTTCAAGATGCAAACTAGTTTTGGATGGTGGTTGCAGAGGTTTCTGTGGCTTCAATCGTGCACTAGAGGGGTGAACTGGGATTGCAGAGCATGTTCAAGAGGCAATTTGTTAGTCAGAATTGAATGCAGAAGCTTGGGGGTGTAGGAGAGCTTAGGACGTTTTCGGAGAGAAAATAAGTGAAAAGAGTGAAACTGGGGGTTTGCAGGCTTTTAACCGCGAATGGTTAGAAATTGGCGTGAGATTAAGTTATTGAAAAGTGAGAGATTTTTCTTTCGGGTGGGGAGGCGGTTTAGGGATCCATCGCACCGCTTTTGAGTGATGGGTGGTATTTTCTGGAGAGCATGCAACTTAATGTGGTGCCACCACGTAACCCAAGGGGGGTCGAGCAATACCGCCCATATTGCGTGCTCTCGGGCCGGTAAAGGTCGGGAGATGAATGGGCGCAATATGGGCGAGGTCGTAGGATCTGGGGGGTGCAAGATCCAATGGCCATTGCGTGGCAGAGATGCACGGCGGGAGATGGGGGAGACATTTAGCGGGGCCCAGGGGTTAATTACACTTAAGTGTAATTAATTGGTGTATAACTGTGGTGTTAAATTGTATTGCGGGTTTATGGAGTATAACGAATAAAAGTGAATTTGCGGGATTAAATGGATTTGGCGGAGGTTTAATTTTATAAAGTGGAGGGGGGAATAATAGTTAGGATAAGAGGTTTTTGTAGGTTTTTTGGGGTTTTTAGGGAAATAAAGGAAAGTAAGTTTTTCTATGGGAAAAGGGTTTCACACTAGGGAAAAAGGGGCTATTTGGGTAGGGGAATGAATTTGTATCGTAACTTGCTAGGGAATGTTTGAAACCAAGGGGGAAGGGTGAAAATGAAGGGAAAAGGGGTTTATATAAGAAATGAAGTGGTAAAAGGGAAATTAGTAAGTATGTAGTGAGGGGTGAACTGGAATAGGGGAAGTTAACCAAATGAACTTATGAGCATCCTTTTCTTTCATAACTACTCTTGCACATTGAAACACATGATTAAATATGATAGATGTGTTTATGCCTCAAATAGCTTGTATTTCTGCAACATTTCTACTACTTACCCCTTTTACTTACACTAACATTTTTTCTTCATTTTGTTGGGTGCACTTAAGCTAGCAAACCCTTTTCTTTCCTTTTTCTTTTATGAAACAAACTATCTACTTCTAACCTTATATCTTCTAGGGGATTAGATTAAACTGATGAGCTCCTTTTATTTCTCTACCTATCTACTAATCTGTCGAGATTAAATTTTTTGGCTAGATCTTTATTCTCTAACTATAAACATGAAATTCTAAGCATGAAGTAGTCAAGATTAAACACTTTGACTATCATGGGTTGTGTCATATATGACAAGCTGCGCACAACCATTATTTTAGACAGTAATGTAAAAAGTAGTGGCACTTGGAATTGCACACTTTCATGATCTGTTTTTGTTTGGGGTTCATATTTTTTCACTTTTTTTTTTAATCTTTTTGTCCTTTGATATTTATTTTAAGACATACACTCTTTACATTTTTTTAATTTTAATATGGAAAACATTTGTAGAAAGCAAAGTTATGTATAATATTGCAAGAATTAACCTCAGCCAATTCAAAATTATGAATCCTATCACTATAGGACTCTAACTGTATGGTATCGCCTTGACCACGGTTGCGCGCAGAGGAAAGAAATATGTCTTTGTTGGTAGCAAGGGTGTGACATGCACAACAAGTCAAGGAAGGTGCATGAATTGTTCTAACACACAGAAAGTGAGGTGAGTGTACCCCTAGGAAACCTGTGAAAACACGTGGCTAATAAAGGAACAGACGAGAAAAGATGCATCACAAACTCGAGAGCAAGTAATCTAAAAATTGAAAGTGATGGTTAAACCAGCATCACATCTCAG
Organism: Pinus taeda; assembly: GCA_000404065.3. NCBI lineage: Eukaryota > Viridiplantae > Streptophyta > Pinopsida > Pinales > Pinaceae > Pinus > Pinus taeda. Next base: position 7,554 of record APFE030611981.1, on the reverse strand, counting down.
TAAGATTCATACATACATATACGGAAAGAGTCTATACACACATGCGTAAGTAAACAAATACATATATCATTAGAGTAAACAAGTTAGCCGAAATACAATAACAACATATGAATGAAACTTGTTGGATTTGTTATATTAAGAAATGAAAGTTCCAATCATACAATACAACCATGACCAACCACTAGTCCCGATAGCGGAATGTTACAGTCACTACTACTTTCTCCTCCAAATAGATGTACTAGCTCTGCACGGTGGAGAAGCCAAGGCTCATTATAATACTCTCCAAGCTTTCTCTAAGATACTCCTATCAGAATCTTGGCTAACCAAAATCCCTTACAATGAGATATGAGGTACTACATATAGCAAAGGGTGGGGTGACCCTTAACATTCCCCTTTGTTACTGTTCTTCTACCCTCATGACTCTTTAGCTACTCTGTGATTGTTACATTCAACTATCGACACTTGAACTTCCACTGGACAAGACATTACATAGAATTTACACATGTACCCATGAGGAAAAATAGGCGTGAGCAAGCCATGCAAGACATCACTATGAATCAAAAAGCTGTGGGAATAGAAGCTCTTCGACATCCTCATGATGGTCGATGATGGCGAAGTAATGCCAAGCTCGGTAGTCCATGTAACTTGTGGTGACATTTTTCTAGAAACGAAATCTTGCCTCTGTTGCATCCGGGTACACTGCTCTGACTCCTCTATCCAGCTCGTCTAATAACATGTGCATCATTGTCCCGAGTATGGTCAGATCAACGACATAGTGGTGCATTGTGTCTGCATTGATCGCCAAGTCTGCACTGGTGGCTATGCGCATCAACTCGTCAAAGTACGAGTCAAGCTCCAGTCGGACTTGTGCTTTTGTCTTTGCCTCAGTGAGTGTCCCAATAGATGGGATCACATGTGCACACACAACAACATTCATGCTTCTAAATACTCATGCATGGGAAGCCTGTAAACTAGTGATGAGTTGTGGGAGTTCTTCATAGTTCCATATCTGACTCCGGATGCGTGCCTTCATGTCAACTACTCTGGGCTTCATCATCATGGGCAAGTGTAATGGGGATTCCTTGTATCTCATTTTCCATGTTTTCATGTGGTCAACAACAGTATGCAAGTCTCACAAGATACGTGCTCTCCTAGCACATCTCTATTGCCAACCGTTGAGATGGACAACTACCTTATGCACAATACCAAATATGGAATACAACACTTGCATGACTGTCTCAAGGGACAATATTTCATCCAGTATCGCCTTCTTCAACTCTGCTCAGGTGGATGCTATAACCAATTCTCCTCGTTGCTTGATCATCTGTAACTCCTTAGCCATTCACTCTTTCTTCGCTATCAAGAAGCGAACACTTGAGCTAGTGGCTTCAGCATATGCTCTGGTAACATCAGCCAATGTTGTTGGATTCTTGCACACATCAAATAGGATCACTCGTTCCTCAAACTACGCAAGAGACATGTGGGCATATGGAGTAAACATGAAGCGCGATTGCACAACTCTATGTTGTGACTCATTGAATGATATGTTGTGCATCTGTTCTTCCAGTTTATCTCCAAGGATTTCAGTGTTAACTTGGTTACTTGGGACTTTCTTTGCTTATGGATCTAGTGAAGCTAGTGGGTTGACCTCTTGGTGGCAAGGCATGAGGTCGATGTCTTGCTCTAACTCTGACTTCTCCATCTCCATATCCATCTACTCAAGTACTTGTTCAATCTCTTGAGCGAAGTCTTGCTCCTTTGACTAAACACCCTATCTATTTTGCGCCAACTCCTCGGATGAGTCTACTACCTGTATGGGCACAGTTTCATCAATCTGTGTATTTTGCACCCCCTATTGTATTTTTCCTTGTTGCGCTTCCTTCTCCTATCTGCGCAGATCTTGTTCCTTCTGGAGTTGCTCCTTCAACTCATGCAACTCCTTCACTGTTTCCTCCATCCTTTGTTTTTCTCTCTACCTTTGCACGATCCTCCTGTCGCGTTGTTGCCTCTTCGCCTCTATTGCCAAAGTTGCTTTCTTCACAAGTGGGTCTACTTTGAACTTGTAGCTTTGTTCTGCCTTTGCGCTGTCGACAATATTTCTCTTTCCTTTGTCATGCACTAGTATATTTACCTCTGTTGTTGTTGTTGTTGTTATAGTTGTTGCTGGTGCTCTCCTAGATGTTGCTTCACGCTACTTCTCTAACCATTCCACAACGATGCCGACTGGTTCATTGGGCCTAGAGAAGCTATCACAATATCTCCATGGGCCTTCCTTAGCCTAATGACATGCCTCGTAGATCCATAGAAATTGTACTCTCATGCGGTGATCCTTCACAGAACAATGTGGGTCATACAAATTAAAGCTCCTGGTGCCGAAAAGATATTTCTTGAACTCTTTTGTTTCAGCAACCACATGCTTGAGATTATGTATCTTGTAAAAACTAATCCACAAAGGAAGAGTGGGCCAAGGTGCCTTCTTCTTCCGATGCAGCCTAGCTGACAGTCCTGCCGATATGTGGTATGACACTTCCTGCATGACGAGATTTTCCATGGAAAACTTCAACAAAACATGCAGAGGCTTCTCCGCATTGTACATCCATATGAAGGTGCCAAGAGGTGAGGCATACCAATTTGCTATGTCAATCAATGCCTCCATTACTACCTTTGACATGCAAGGTGGATCCTGCTCAATTATCATCTTGTACACCGAGGTGACAAAATGATCTGATAGCTATGTGATGACTCCTCGAAAGCTGCAATTGGAAAATAGTTTACAATAAGTATTGGCAGAGGTTTCTGCTAGTTTCCATGCCCACTTCAAGCCCAGGAACTTCTAATGGGCACAGATTGCATCTAAGATGTCTGCGGACATGTAGATTTCTACTTACTGACCTTTGGGCAACTTCCAAGCTCTTGTTACCTGTTCCTTCAGCCCGTGAGCACAAATTGCATGCTTTTTCTTCACTTGCTAGTTGGTCCAACGCGATCACCCAACTCTATGGGAGGTCTCCATGCTCTCTTGTCCATACAGGGACATGCAAATATAACCAAGCACTGATATGCCTTCTGCAGTATCTTCATCTTGTAAATCTGGTTGGGTGTCATCCTGAATTTGGCTGGCTTCTTCACCCAGTTCTTCAAGATATCTCTAGAGTTGGGATTGTTGTTGGGTATGCTGAAGGGTGTCTCCATGGTGATCACTAATTTTGAAAAGTGGTACGTTTGTTGATAATATTGTGCCTTGAAGGGAGAAATATTTGTCCCACTGATGCTGCTCAATATCATTGTCTTAGGGTCAGTGTGCGAGACAATCCAATGTATCATATTCTCACATGAGAACACGGGATACTTGCATGCATTCTGATACAATCCAGACTTGTGAATGTTCACATAGATTCGGCGGTCTTCAAGATCTTCCTCAAATGTGTCTAAGAATGCATCATTGACATCTTACCATTTCAACTTGATTTCTTTGTCTACGATCAGCTTGGTGTCTTCGTATATCGGCAAACTCATAGACACTTTCTCAACTGCTCCTCCAGTTGTGCTTCCAAAGGTGTCCATTGACCTTGCTCTCTTGGAGGCCATTGATCGTGAACTACTGAGAGATGGACGAACACCTTCTATATCTAGAGACATGGAAATATGCATGCTAAGAAATCTATCAATAAAAGCAAATAAAACTTGAGGACTGACATGCAACATACCTGAGGAACTACTGGCAAGGATTGCGTAATTTTTACTAGAGGTTGGGAGACTGACTGCCGGAACTGTGCAAAAGGTAGTCCAGATTGTTTGGAGGCTAGTTGATTGCTGGAATTGTACAATGCGCAATCCAAACTGGCCTGTTGGGTGTTGAGTTTGTGCAATGCACAATTTCAGCTGGCAAGTGATGTAGACGTAAGGACTGTATTGCGCAATTTTCTGGGCCACTAGTCATTGCCCCTTAGAATTTCACAAATCAAGACTGGAGGGCACAGACTGACCAGATTTGCACATTTTCTGGGAGGAAGGGAGAGCCTTCCCTCTCAAAATTACGCAATGTTGTCCAAGTGAGGCAGAGTATGGGCCAAGGTTTCCCAGACTCGCCAACGGGCAACTGAAAGAACATGAAGATGTGAATGTATGGCAATACTGAGTGTAAGAAGGAGTGAATGATCATGCATGCAAAAAACGAATGTAAGATTCAGAAAATGGAACAACATTCATGTGTGTGAAACGAGTCACCGAATCAGAAACTTTTCGTGTAAAATAGTGTCATGCATGTGACAACAGTGAGATGCAAACGAAAATTGAAACGGTGCTTGTATAGGATAACATGCATGAAAATGATAGCAAGCATTCATAGAAATCAAGCATACAACACTCACATAAGCCAAAACACAAAAAGTGACAGAAATGTTGCAAAAGACAGGTAAAGTGGACTTACCCAGAAATATCTAAGTTGGATGTGTTGAAGACTCCTGGATGTGTTATGGGATGTTAGAGCTCAAAGATTGATGTGAAGAATGTGCTCTGAAGTGTCAAATAAATAAGTTTGAGGCTCATGATGTGCATGCCAAAAATCTAGGAAAAGGCGACACTTGGAGGAAAGTTTCTAAAATGATATTTGCATGTAACCTCCAACTGCCAAAATAGATCCCTAAAATCTATGGATTTTTTTGCATGTTGCCTTTTACTATTTCGAGAAAAACTATCCCATCCACGAAAGTCAAGTTTTCTCGGTCCCGAGTGGAACTGGTTAACCCGAAAGTACATGCAACAACCTATTTGACTGAGAGGGATTTTTGCATAATTTTTGGGAGGATCTAGGCTGGCTATCTAGAGGGATTGTGTAATTTCTGGAAAGAGTAGCTGACTGCTACCCAGAATTGTGCAATTTCTAGGCTGAGCTATTGTGTTGGTCCAGATTGCGCAATTTTCTTGAGGAAGGTTGTTTGACTGCATTGTGCAAATTTTGGGCCCAGCAGGTTGTTAGTCAAATTTGTGCAATTTCTGGAGGGAAGGTTGGTTCCCCTCTAGAATTGCGCAATTTCATGAGGGATCTTCTCAGCCACCAATTGGCCCAAGTCCAGAGTCGCAGCCTGTGAGGGGAGTGAAGCAAGTTATCATGCAAAGGCTGGGAGTGTTACGCAGTAATTTGTCACCATTGGTCACTGTCCTTGTTAACCCCCCGCTGTCACACATTGGAGGACACATTTACGGACCTGTGACCAATGACATAACTTGAAAACACTTGCATTGAGGTCTCCTGAGTATGAATTTCAATAACCCTGAAGACACCCTTTTGAGATTAACCTTAAAAGATACCTTTTTTCCATTAGCGCAACACAACAGTGTCTTACCCGCGCCAATGTCCCAGTCCCTACAAAGAGGGTGCGCCCATAGACGCTCTTCCATAGAGCACGGCCTGCGCCACACAACTTGGGCATGATTTTTGGCCAGCGCGCACTGGAATGTTTTTTTCCTCCATAACTCACCCAGTTCTCTGAGGAAAAAACCCATAAAAGCAGTCGGGTGTCGTCTTTTCTATCCAAGACAACCCAGCTCAATGGTTATTTTGAGACAATGCCAAAATCTCAGAAGGTGTCCACATACGACGTATATCTCTTCTCCCCCCATCTATAAATGCTTGTCTCCCCACATTGAACAGGCTAGTGTTGCTATAGTGCTAAGAATTGACAAGTTAGTGAGAGTGATAGTATGAGCTAAGAGCTGAAAGAGAGGTTATGCTGCCGGATTGTGGAGAGAGAAAGTGACTTTGCAAGACATGTCAGACTGCTGACCCAGCTGGAGAAGATTTACAGCGTCAAGCCTTAAGTGGTTGTAATTCTTCTCTCTTTTTCTATTGAATGATAAGCGACTGTTATTATGGTTCCATTCACATGTTCTACTGGTAATATTTGAATTATATCCTGTTTGACTGATATATAATTGTACGATTTCGGATTTTACGCTTGTTTTTGGGCTGTTCTTCATTTGTGCAGGTGTCC